>JBBDGP010002110.1:600000-830000 GCA_037952835.1 Lithobates septentrionalis
GCACTTTTCCACTGATCAATCAGGTTTATGTCGTTTTTACAGGGAAGGGTAGTGTCAGGGTTATGGGGAGAATTACCGTAGTTGTAACATTACCCCCAAAGGAGCTGCTAGATAGGATGGCTCTTCTGTTGTTTGCCTCGATCTTCTCAAGAACCTCAGCCCCTCTGACACACCAGGTTGAGTGTACAAACATACAATATCACAGGAAATCACTGAAAGTAATACTTAGTACCCAATAGAAAACCGGCACCAAACCAGGTACTAAAGGCAAACCTAATATATTATCACCCAATATGGTTGGTAACTAGGCAAGCATAAAATGTAATAACAATGGTAATAATAACACAATTTAGCGTACAAAGTGATTAGGCATACAAGACATTTGGAGCCTAAACTAGCATAAATTCCTCAAGTGCAGCAGTGAACAGTAGTAAACTTTAATCTACTGTGTGCCGGAACTATACTGTAAGCACGCATTAAAGTGTAAGTAAACCCCCCCTATCGTTTTTAGCCAAGGAAGCCGCCATCTTTGCCTCTGTTTAATATACAACTGCCATGATGCTGCACATGTGATCAGTTATGACACCAGCCATTGGATGGTTTGACAGTTTGGTTGAGAGCACAACCAATGGGAGTGTTACATTTCCGGCACGTGCCGGAAATGAAACTGTTTTATGGATGGGTTTACTTCCGCTTTAATGGCAGTGATGCTAGTCCTAGACACACAGGGTATGCACTGTCCAAAAGAAAAGGAGGATGGTAGCAGAGGGGGCAGGGGAACAAAGGGGGGTTGCAGAATAATTATTCCGGAAGGGGCAGTCTTTTGAGATGTCCTTCTGCCGGATATCAGTGTTGTTGCACTTAATGACAGTCCCAGTTAACCTGCATGCAGTATAGGTACAGTAAAGTCTCGGCACAGGTGCAAGGTAGACGTTGTTCAGAAATGGTAAAGGTTTGATATAATGAGGTATAGGTGCAGTCTAGGTTTGGAATAAGTGTGGTATAGAGTGCAGAATGGATTGGGAACACTTGGTGTCCTGCTCTGAGTGACTCGGTCCCCGCTAGCATTATTAGCAGTGGGCGAATAACCCTCTCACCAGTCCCCAGGATGCTGCAGTAGATGGGGTACCCCCCCAAAAGCCTCTGGTGATCAGTGGTGGGAAGCAGAGGGTGAGTGGATGCTCCAGTCTCCCTGTGGCAGCGGTGCATATTCTGTGACATGGACAGTGCTGCGCTGCCCCCAGGTGTCCTCTCTCCTAGTTTTAGGCTCATATCTCAACTGGTATGGTCTCTCGTTGGCAGGCGAATATTCAGGCAGAGGTGCTCTCTCTCTAACTCCCTCAGTGCCAAGAGGAAGGACTTTCCTGGGGCATTTTAATAAAAATCCTCTCTCCACTCCTCCTACTGCATAGTGCCTATTGGGATCTGTAGTGTAACCATCATAGTGTAGCCATTATTGGCCCCTTAGTTCCAGTGAAGGGAACTCTTAAGGCGTCAGCATACCAAGACATTTTGGTCAATTTCATGCTCCCAACTTTGTGGGAACAGTTTGGGGATGGCCCCTTCCTGTTCCAACATGACTGCACAACAGTACACAAAGCAAGGTCCATAAAGACATTGATGAGGGAGTTTGGGGTGAAGGAACTTGACTGGCCTGCACAGAGTCCTGACCTCAACCTGAGAGAACACCTTTGGGATGATTTAGAGCAGAGACTGCTTTAATCAATGCCTGACCTCACAAATGCACTTCTGGAAGAATGGTCAGACATTCCCATAGACACAATCCTAAACCTCGTGGACGGCCTTCCCAGAAGAGTTGAAGCTGTTATAGCTGCAAAGGGTAGGCCAACTCAATATTGAACCCTACAAACTAAGACTGGGATGCCATTAAAGTTCATGTGCGTGGTGTCCCAATACTTTTGGTAGTAGAGTGTATTAGGGTGACAGGGGTTGTTAGTATAATGCCGCGTACACACGACCTGACTTTCTGGAAAACTAGGTCCGACGTTCTTCCCGCCGGACTTCCCGTGGTCTACCGCCGGACTTTATGAACGGACGGACTTGCCTACACACGACTGGACTTTCCGGCAGACTAGGTCCACCGGTCTTCCCGACGGACTTTCAGAATGAACGGACTTGCCCACACACGGACAAGTCCGTTCATTTGAAACGTGACTCGGGTACGACGGGACCAGAAAAGGAAGTCAATCTTGCTGCTTTTAACGGCGAGATTGACACCTTGCGAGCCCCGTCGCAGAGCATACCAGGCCCTTAGGTCTGGTATGGATTTTAAGGGGAAACCCCTACGCCGAAAAAACGGTGTGGGGTTCTCCCCAAAATCCATACCAGACCCCGATCCGAGCACGCAGCCCGGCCAGTCAGGAAAGGAGGTGGGGCCCCCCCACCCCAAAGCACCTTGTCGCCATGTTGATGAGGACAAGGGCCTCTTCCCGACAACCCTGGCTGTTGGTTGTCGGGGTCTGTGGGCGGGGGGCTTATCGGAATCTGGGAGCCCCCTTTAATAAGAGGGCCCCCAGATCCCGCCCCCCCACCCTATGTCAATGAGTATGGGGTACATGGTACCCCTACCCATTCACCTAGGGAAAAAGTGTCAATAAAAAAACACACTACACAGGTTTTTAAAGTAATTTATTAGACAGCTCCGGGGATCTTCTTCTGGCTTCGGGGGTCTTCTTCCGACTTCGGGGGTCTTCTTCCAACTTTGGGGGTCTCTCCGGTTCTTCTCTGCTGTCTCCGGCCTCTTCGCCCGTTGTTCAACCTCTTCTCCACGCTCTCCGGGTCTTCTGCCGGGCTCCTCCGCTATCTTCTGCTCTTTTGCCACTCTTTTGCTAGCGGTGGCCCGGACTTCCGCCTTCTTGTCTTCTCCCCTCTTCTCTTCTTCCGATGTTGACACGACGCTCTCTCCGGCTGGAATGCTCTCTGAGCGCTCCGATGTGACTTATATAGGCGGTGACCCCGCCTATATAAGTCACATCAGAAGAGAAGAGGGGAGAAGACAAGAAGGCAGAAGGCAGAAGTCCGGGCCACCGCTAGCAAAAGAGCAGCAAAAGAGCAGAAGATAGCGGAGGAGCCCGGCAGAAGACCCAGAGAGCGCGGAGAAAAGGTCGAACAACGGGAGAAGAGGCCGGAGACACCGGAGAAGAACCGGAGAGTCCCCCGAAGTCGGAAGAAGACCCCCGAAGTCGGAAGAAGACCCCCGGAGCCGGAAGAAGACCCCAGGAGCTGTCTAATAAATTACTTTAAAAACCTGTGTAGTGTGTTTTTTTATTGACCCTTTTTCCATAGGTGAATGGGTAGGGGTACCATGTACCCCATACTCATTGACATAGGGTGGGGGGGCCGGGATCTGGGGGCCCTCTTATTAAAGGGGGCTCCCGGGTTCTGATAAGCCCCCCTGCCTGCAGACCCCGACAACCAACGGCCAGGGTTGTCGGGAAGAGGCCCTTGTCCTCATCAACATGGGGACAAGGTGCTTTGGGGTGGGGGGGCCCACAGGGCGCCCCCTCCCCCACAGCACCCACCCCCCTATGTTGAGGGCATGCGGCCTGGTACTGTTCAGGAGGGGGGGCACTCGCTCGTCCCCACCCCCTTTCCTGACCGGCCGGGCTGCCGTGCTCGGATCGGGGTCTGGTATGGACTTTGGGGGGACCCCACTCCGTTTTTTCGGCGTAGGGGAGTCCCCTTAAAATCCATACCAGACCTAAGAGCCTGGTATGCCCCGCGCTCGCCGCAATAGGAACATTTGTTTTTCCTATTGCAGTGAGCGCGAGATGCAGTACCCTGCCCTTGTGTCATGTCTGGTCCGTCGGACCAGCATACAGACGAACAGGCTTTCCGTCAGGAACTGAGTCCGGCGGAGTTACGAAGGAAAGATTTCAAACAAGTCCGTCGGACTTTTGGGAAAAAAAAGTCCACGGGAGCCTACACACGATCGTATTGTCCGGCGGACTCTGGTCCGCCGCACCAAGTCTGCTGTAAAGTCCGCTCGTGTGTACGCGGCATTAGAGTTAGTGTTGTGCCGCATACACACGACCGGACTTTACGGCATACTTGGTTCGGCGGACTTTTCGACAGACTTTACGATGGATTTTCCGAATGAACGGACTTGCCTACACACGATCAACCAAAGTCCGACGGATTCGTACGTGATGACGTACAACCGGACTAAAACAAGGAAGTTCATAGCCAGTAGCCAATAGCTGCCCTAGCGTCGGTTTTTTTCCGTCGGACTAGCATACAGACGAGAGGACTTTTCGACCGAGTCCGTCGAAGAGATTTGAAACATGTTTCATTTCTAGGTTCATCGAACTTTTGGGGGAAAAATGTCCACTGGAGCCCACACACGACCGAATTGTCCGACGGACTCCGGTCCGCCGAACCAAGTATGCCATAAAGTCCGCTCGTGTGTAGGCGGTATTAGGGTTACAGGGTAGGTTAGTGTAAATATTAGGGTTACAGTGAGGGTTGGTATTAGGGTTAAAGGTAGGATTTGTATGAGATATGGGTTACAGGGAGAGTTAATAGATGATAACATAAAAAATATTAGGCAATAATTCCGCCATATAAGTAAATTGACACCCCTCCGCATCAAACACAGAGCATTAAAAATTAAAATTAAAAAATGTACAACCCCCCCCCCACCCCCCAAAAAAAATTAATAAATCAATATCTGTCAATGGTATTGGAACATTTTCAAGCAGTAAATTCTGATTTCCTAGAATGGCAGCGTTCGCCTATTTTGTTATTCTTACATTTCTCCGAAAATGTTGCAGACAAATAGACAATTTTCAAAGTTTAAAAGTGCATTAAGGAAAGTTTCGCTTCATTGCTGAGCCCCTGACAAGGACGCTTTTTATTTCCAAAGGAGATCCAGCATGAGCGTGAAATTCTGAAACAGATCAAAAACCAGAGAATCCTAAGCCCGGAAAACTCAAATTTCAGTAATTGAGGGGTTCGGCAGAGCAATAAACAAAAAAAAAATATATATAAGAAAAAAAAAAAACTTTCCTCTGTAAAATAGGCTTTGTGGGTGGGCTGCATTTTTCGAGGAGGAAAAAGGGAAAAGCTGTTTCGAGTGATTGCCAATTTTGTAAAAGAAAAAAAAAAATCAAGTCTTTCAGGCTGACCCCCATGCACACACCCACCCAAATTTCACAGTTGCTGTCACAAGTAATCACCATTAGGCCGAGGAATAATGCGTTATTAACTCTCGTCTGGGCGGACAGGAGGAGATCTGACAAAAGAGGAACTAGGTTCGACTTTGTACAGCCACTAATTGTCTTTTTTCTCTGGACATCTGTGTGGCGGTGGGCGATTTCCCTCCCTCCGGGCGAGGAGAGACACATATTTCTGTCCCCATGAAAGGAGGTTAAATGTAAAATACATAATACCAGCTTATTTATTAAGAAGGAGTCCAGGATTTCATAAAGAGACTGTACTGCAGTTTACATTTGAAAAAATTCTGAAGCCTAAAAACCGCCGCCATAAAATGCCTGCTATTGCCTTAAATAGCACGATAAGCGGAAAATGGTATTAAATACTTACTGTAATTTTCCTTACCTGGTACCAATCCATGGGAGCATACATGTGGTAGTATGCTGCCATTTTGGCACCAGGAAAACGAAAAATTAAATAAATTACCTACCGCAATTTTCCTTTCCTAGCGCCAATCCACAGGGGCATACGTGTGGTAGTATGCTGCCATGTTGGCACCAGGAAAACGGAAAATGAAATCAAATACTTACCGCAATTTTGCTTTCCTAGCACCAATCCACAGGAGCATACATGTGGTAGTATGCTGCCATGTTGGCACCAGAAAAACGGAAAATGAAATCAAATACTTACCGCAATTTTCCTTTCCTAGCACCAATCCACAGGGGCATACATGTGGTAGTATGCTGCCATGTTGGCACCAGGAAAACGGAAAATGAAATCAAATACTTACCGCAATTTTGTTTTCCTAGCACCAATCCACAGGAGCATACATGTGGTAGTATGCTGCCATGTTGGCACCAGGAAAACGGAAAATTAAATCAAATACTTACCGCAATTTTCCTTTCCTAGCACCAATCCACAGGATTGGTAATATGCTGTCATGTTGGCACCAGGAAAACGGAAAATTAAATAAATTACCTACCGCAATTTTTCTTTCCTTGCGCCAATCCACAGGGGCATACGTGTGGTAGTATGCTGCCATGTTGGCACCAGGAAAACGTCAAATTAAATCAAATACTTACCGCAATTTTCCTTTCCTAGCACCAATCCACAGGGGCATACGTGTGGTAGTATGCTGCCATGTTGGCACCAGGAAAACGTAAAATTAAATCAAATACTTACCGCAATTTTCCTTTCCTAGCGCCAATCCACAGGGGCATACATGTGGTAGTATGCTGCCATGTTGGCATCAGGAAAATTATATAAAATACTTACCATAATTTTCCTTACCTGGCGCTAATCCACGGAAGCATACATGTGGTAGTATGCTGCCATGTTGGCACCAGGAAAATGGAAAATTAGGTAACCAAAAGTGTTACCCACCGAAATTCGGCTGGTTCATCAGCAACTGGTCGAGATTCGTACAGTGTATCGCCAGCTTTACTGGGACTAATTTTTCGTGACTTTGGTTAAGCTCTTCCTTCTGTCCAAGGACAGTGCCCTAACTGGTCCATAATGTTATCTCATTGCAGAATGAGTAGGTCTTTGGCTGGGTTCACACATATGCGAATTGGATGGCATCCAATTCGCATGACACGCGATTGTGACCGGCTCTCAATGGACCCGGTTCACACAGGCCTGGGCTGCAGTCCGCACTCAGAAAGGTCCTGTGAGTGCTTGGTTTCGATTCAGGTGTCGATTCAGGCTAAAATTTGTACCTGATTCGCACCTGAACCGGTGAACAGGCACACACCGGACCCCGGGCACGAGGCCGCTGCCGCATATGTGTGAAACCAGCCTTATGCCGCGTACACACGAGCGGAATGTCCGTCAGAGAAAGTCAGATGGGAACCTTTCATCGTATATTCCGACCGTGTGTATGCCTCATCGGACTTCTTCCATCAAAAATTCAGACGGACTTAGATAAAGAACATGTTCTAAATTTTTCAGACGGAACTAATTACTATCGGGAAACCCGCTCGTCTGTATGCTGTTCCGACATACCAAAAACGGCGCATGCTCTGAAGCAAGTACGAGACGGAAGCTATTGGCTACTGGCTATTGAACATCCTTTTTCTAGTCCTGTCGTACATGTTGTACGTCCCCGCGTTCTGGACGGTCGGATTTTGGTGAAACCGCGTGTATGCAAGACAGCTTGAGCGGAATTCCATCGGAACTCCGTCGGAAAAACCTTCAGAGTTTATTCCGACGGCAAAACCGGTTGTTTGTACGGGGAATTAGAGTCAAGGAACGTCAGCTAATAAAGTGAAACGTTATCAGAGAGGAGCACTATTAAAGTTACTAGAAGCCAGGTGTTAAAAATGAAGTACAGGTTAATTTATACTGGCTTGTACCACATTGATAATTCTTTGTACAATCGCTTATTATGTCTTTTCTTAAACTTTAATTTGACAAAAAAAGAAGGAGTACAGGCTCTCTTTTACAGCAATCTTAAGAGACCGGTGCAAGGATATATAAGCAGGAGAAGTTTCTAGTCCTCTGCTGCTGGTCATAATAATATATAATTAATATAAACTGTTTTAAATTGTCATACAAATATATATTGGAAATCAAATCTTTATTATTTTTTGGCACGGTGTGGCCAGATTTCTGACAGTCACAGGCTGTGTCACGCCCCTCCAGGCTGTGTCTTAGAATACGAGGAAGGTGAAGCCTACATTAATCTACATGTAATATCCCATTCCCATTGTGTTTAGCTGGTTAGTTGGCATGGAGGAGGAAGGAGGGAGTGGGCTGTCATTTACCACTGTGTATGCAAAAAAAAAAAAACATTCCAGATTCGTGGACTCAGGGTGTATGAGTGGCCGGTGCTGCAATGACGTCACGCATGCGTGTGGGAGCTCTCGGCTCTGGCACGGTGCTCTGAAGGCTCAGAGCGCATGCGCCAGTGATGTCACGGCTGCATCCAGTGTGAATATCTCCCAAACCAGGGGGTCTCCAAACTTTCTAAACAAAGGGCCAGTGTACTGTCCTTCAAACTTCAGGGGGGCTGGACTGTGTCAGTGGGAGAAGAAAATGTCCTGCCTTCAGTGGGAGTAAACAATGCCCCATGATTGTTATCAGTGGGAGGAATAGTGCCCCATCATTGGTATCCATGGGAGGAATAGTGACCGATCATTGACGTCCGTAGGAGTCATAGTGCCCCATCGTTGGTATCAATGGGTGGAACAGTGGCCCATCATTGATATCAGTGGGAGGAATAGCAGTCCATCACTGGTATCAATGGAAGGAATAGTGCTACATCATCGATATTAATAGGAGGAATAGTATTCCATCATTGGTATCAATAGGAGGAATGGTGCACCATCATTGGTATCAACAGGAGGAATAGTGTCCTATCATTGGTATCAATGGGAGGAATAGTGTCCCACCCATCATTGGAGCACAGGTGTGTCAGGAGGAGGCTGTCTGTCTGGAGCTGCTGGTGAGGAAATCTATCCCAGCTCTCCTGGCCCCTTTCTGGGGAAGCCATGGAGGCCAGCAGGGCCTCTCCTGCTGGAAGCTCTCAGCCATCTCCTGGGCCATCAGGTGACATGCCTTCCTCTGTACAAACCATGGCTTGTGATCTTTCTGCCCCTGGTAAGGATGAAGGCTCAGAGGCAATTCAGGAGCGAGTGGTGGCCGGGATTAAAGCCCTGAATAGAGAAAGAGACAAGCTCTATAAACTGAGAGCGGAGCTGAAGCGCCTGAGAAGGCAGCGTGAGGGCTTGCACAGCCAGAAACGAGGGTCCATGGATCCGGAGATCCAACTGGCCAAGGTCCGGGTGGAACATCAGGAGACCATTGTGTCCATCATGGAAGGAAGAGATGGGCCATTTAAGGAAAAGTTTTACAATGATAAAAGGTTTGCGAGGATGACAAAGATGGAGGTGGAGGAGGAGACCCCCAGTTCTGACCCCCTGCCCCCTCAGGTAGAGGTAAGCAGCCCCATGCCTTCCCAGGACTCAGGAGGCATGCTCAGGGCCATCCAGGTAATGGAGTCTCCTGTGCGGGGGGATCAGCTGGCGTTTGGTGATGAGAACATAACTGATAATGTGCCTGATAATGTCAAGCCCCAAGCAGGGGATGAATCTGTTTTTGTGTCATCTAACACCATGAGCAATGTTGAAAGTGTGCCCAGTGACAATCAAGTTTCTAATGCTATGTGTAGCAATGTTGTACCTGCTAATGCTGCAGCGCAGCAAGAGCTGCATTTAAAAAATGACATTTCTGAAAAGGAACTACCGGTGTCAGCAGAGCCTATTAACTCTCCTTTGGCTGAGTCTAAAGATGTTTGCCCCACAGCTACTGGAGACTCTACAGTGCAGCATCAGGAGACAGCTGGTATTGCAGCAACTGTGACTATTCCTGATGGGAAATTGAACGTGTGTGTGTCTGACAGCAATTGTACAAGTGTGATGGACAATCGTCCCAGCTCAGTCCAAGCAAATAATAGTAATGAACAGACTACTGTGACTTCAGTGTGGGGCCTTGGCCCTGATAAACCCACGTTTGCTCAGGTGGTACGCTCTGCTCCTGGTGGCTCCGCCCCCAAGCGGGGTTTCCCCCTGCAGCCTACCACTTTGGGCACCCCAGGATCTGGTCTTGGGTCTCTGGCTTCTGCTGGGGGTCCGAGAAGAAATGTGGTAATTCTCAAATGGGAAGGTGGTGCGATCCCTCCAGCACGGCGTGCAGTGGTGGATTTGATTTTGGAGATGGGTTTTGGGGCAAATGACCTGTATGCTCTAATACATGTTGCTGGGACACGGGATTATACCATTAGTTTCACCAGGCCAGAGGGTCTTGACCTGTTCTGGGAGCGATATGAGGCTCGGTGCAGGTCAAGACCTGAATGGGAAGGTCTGGCCCCAGTTGCGGTTTCGCAAAGGTCAACGGTGAAAAAGATCACCATCATACTCACCAATGAGAGTGTTCCTGCCCGGGACCTAGAGGTCTGGTTAAGGAACTATGGTGAGGTTTTGACTAAGCCCAGCAAAATCCTTGATGAACGTAACATCTGGACTGGGGGTTGGTCGGTTACAGTCAGGTTGGCCAGGGATGGGAATGTTGTCCGTCACCTGCCCTCCTCAGCTTTTATAGGGAGGGATAGGATGACTATTTTCTACCCTGGTCAGCCGAAGCTGTGTCACCGCTGTGGAGAAAAGGGGAATTTGAGCTCTTCCTGTTCAGCCTTGATATGTTCAGTGTGTCGGGGTCAGGGTCATATGGCCAAGGACTGCACCGAGATGATCAGGTGCAACCTGTGCCTGCGCCTTGGCCACCCCTACAGCAGATGTCCTGAAGCCTGGCACAATATGGAGAAGGAGGTAATTGATGACATGTCAAGGCTGGACGGGATGGAGGGTGATGCCCCTGGTGTACCATCCTCCTCTGCGGTGACTGACTCCCCTGGTCCTGCTCAGGGTCCCTCCCCAGTTCCTGTGGCCACCCCTCCTGTGTCTGTAAGTATTCCTTCTGTATCTGTCTCTGTGTCCCCCCAGCCTACTGTACCCTCTGCTCATGTGTCAGAACCTTCCAAGTCTGTGCCCCCCGAGTCAGTTACCCCCCAGGAGTCTACCCCTCCTAAGACAGATTCAAAGGGAGCAAACCCCCCACCAGGAGTGGTAGTGGGTATTAAAAAGGTCGCTTCTGCCTCTCTAAAGGAGTCTTCTGTAAAGACTTCAAAGAAAAAAACAGGAGATAAGGGCATCTCTGAAGCTGACCTGCAGTACCTGGAGGAGAGAAGGAAGGTTGGGAAGCGGAAGAAGCAGGTGGTGAGGACGGAACAGGCTCCAGTGCCTGTCTCCAACCGTTATAGCTCCTCTAAGTGGGAGATTTCCTCATCTGGAGCTTCTTCGGAGCGAAGTTCTGATTCTGAGATGGAGTTTGAGGCGTCCTCAAGAAAGAGAGAGGCTTCTGGTGATGAGCAGCAGAGGGGAGCTAAGAAGCAATCCACCCAATAACCCAAATGGCGGTTCCCCCTCCGTTAAAAGTGGTGACAATAAATGTCGCCAGCATTAAGTCAGTAAGAGCTCGTTCTATGGCCTTCTTTTTGTTCAGCCAATTAGATGCTGAAATTTTATTTTTGCAAGAGACTAGGCTCACCTCCTTGGCAGATATTCATATGGCCAAGAGAGAGTGGAGGTATGGTCCATCTTACTGGTCTCTTGCGGCCGAGCCTTACGGCGGTGTGGCGGTGTTGTTTAAAACCGGCATGGTAACTATCCGGCGGGTTATTGAGGTGGAGATTGGGAGATGTATGGTCTTAGACGTCCTTGTGGGAGGGCAGGACCTGCGCCTAATTAATGTCTATGGGCCGCACACAAAGTGGGACAGGAAATGCCTTTTTACAAGAATCAAGCCATTTCTTTTTACATCCCGGCAAGTGGTCTTTGGAGGTGACTTTAATACAGTAACTAGGCCCAAGGACAGGAAGGACTTCAAGGACAGGCTGGGATATGATAGCGTTTTTTTAAATAGTATGGTTAGGGATGCTGGTCTTGTGGATGTGCACATTAAGCACCTCCCGGATGACACTGGGTTCACCTTTCATCGAGGTAATAGTCAGAGTAGAATAGATAGGTTTTTTTTGAAGGAGACCTCTGCTTTCTCACCCCCAGTGGTGCAGGCAGTAGAGTTCTCTGATCACTGTATGCTATCTGTGGTCCTGAATGCTTCAGACGCCCCTCAGAGGGGTAAGGGCATCTGGAGATTGAATTCGACTCTACTCAAGGAAGAACATGTTAGACAATCCTTTGAGGAATTCTTTCAGGCACAGGTGACCATCCTGGACTTTTGTAGCAGCAAGGCTGAGTGGTGGGAGCTGACCAAAAAGAGGATCGCTGGATTCTTCAGGGGCCTAGCCAATAGAAAGCAGTTTAATAAATACATGACCTACCAACGTTTACGGAGGAAGCTGGATATTCTTGTCTCGAGAGGTGGAGATCCTGGGGAAATCTCCGAAGTGAAACTCCTTCTCAGGAAGTGTCAATATGACCGGCATGCCTCTTTGGTTCTGGAGAGGGACTATGGGAAGTACCACTCGCCTGACCCTTACCAGAACTGCAAACAAGGTGTAGCTGTTAAAACGGTCGTTGGCCTTAAAGACAGTACAGGTTCCTTGACAAAGTCCAGGTCAGGGATTCTGGAGGTCGTGAGGTCCTTTTATGCTGACCTTCTTGGGAGGAAAGAGCTTGACCGTGACAAGATGGAAGGCTTTTTGGACTCTACTCCAGGTCTAAATGATGAAGATGTCCCATTGATGAATTTGACAGAGGAGATCACAGTTGAAGAGGTGATGAGGGCAATTGAACAACTTGCCATCAAAAAGTCACCTGGACCGGATGGCTTGACGGCTGAGTTCTACAAAGCCTTTAAGTCTATTCTGGCCCCACATTTGGTAGAGGTTTTTAACAGTTGCCTTGCTGAGGGGGTACTTCCCCCTTCCATGAGGCACTCGGCTGTGATTCTTCTTTCAAAGGGTAAAGATCCTTCGATGATTGAGAATTGGCGCCCCATCAGCCTTCTTAATGTCGATAGAAAGATACTGGCAAAGATATTTTTCTGGCGCCTATCGTCAGTAGCAGAGTCTTTGCTTTCTCGCCATCAGCACTGTTCGGTCCAGGGTAGGTGCACCTTCACAGCGGTTTTAGCTGTCCGGGAGGCCTTGGAGCGGTGCAGGGCTGCAGGCTGGGGAAAGTATTTGCTGACATTGGATCAGGCAAAGGCTTTTGATCGTGTCAACCATGAGTACCTGTGGTTGCTCCTTAGTAAGTACGGTCTGCCGGGTGGTTTTGTCGATTGGTTAAAAGTCTTGTATAAGGGGGCAGAAAGCTTTCCTCTTGTTAATGGTTGGGTTGGGCAGTCCTTTGAGGTTGGCTCCGGGGTGCGCCAGGGTTGTCCCCTGAGTCCCCTGCTCTATGTGTTTGCAAGGTGAGCCGCCTTTGAGGGTTGTTGCCTATGCGGACGATGTGTCAGTGATTGTCACCGGGGCGGATGAAGCAGAGGAGGTGGTCTCTCTGACATCACGGTATTCTGAAGCATCAGGCTCCAAGATCAATCAGGAAAAGAGTGAAGTCTTCTGGATGGGAAAGGAAGGTGAGGGTTTTGATCTCCCGAACACCTTTCCAGTGCCCCAGGAAAGAATTAAGATTCTAGGCATTGAATTTGGACCCGGCGATTATGGCCTCAAAAACTGGGAAGGCAGACTGGAAATTGCCAATACTAAGGTGGTCAGCTGGAAGAAATGGAAGTTATCTATGAGGGAAAGGGTTGATCTGATTAAGACTTACCTGATTCCGATCTTTTTGTATGTCAGCTTTGTCTGCATCTTGCCAGTGTCTCTCTATGCTAGGGTCAGTAGTGTGTTCTTCCAGATGTTGTGGGGGAACAGACTGAACCCCATCAAGAGGAATGTCACCTATCTATCCAGGAGGGAGGGTGGCTTAGGTATGGTCAACCCAGTTCTTTTCTTTTCACTGCTTTTTCTCAAGTTTAATATTGGTAATATGCTTGCAGTGGAACCTCCTGGATGGGCAGGCATTTTTAGATCTTGGTTTAGGCCTTTTCTGCGACTTTGGGAAGAAGGTGGCCAAGTGAAGAATCTCAGGGGTCATCGTGGTCAGCTACCAGCCTATGTCGCTCCGTGCCTGAAGTTATTACGGCAGTGGCGATTGTCGGCTGAAGATCTCAGATCGGTTCCGAGGAAAGTCCTTATGAGTCGAGTCTTGAGCGAAGTCTTTCATGACCCACTGGCCTTAAGGGATTGCCCAGGCCCAGTTTTGAGGGCAGGGTTAAGACTTATTAATTTGGACAGAGTACCTCCTAAATTCAGGGATCTGGCCTGGATGTGCTTCCATGGGAGGCTCTATGTTAGGGGCAATTTGAAATTCCGCAGTGGGGTGGATCGTAGCTGTCCTCGGGAGGAGTGTGCAGGTGAGGAGGAGACTATGGACCATTTTCTGCTTCATTGCCCTTTTAACATAGAGGTGTACAAACAGGTGGGACGGGCCCTCGGTGTCCCTTTCCTCTCCAGGCTGGGTTATGCTGAGTGGGTGTATGGAGCATTCAATACTGGTGGGGTATTTTGTTTAGATACACTTTTTCTAGTTAGCCTAGTAGTCCGTTATTTCACTTGGAACGCACGGTGTCAGGTCTGCATTCGGCGTAAAATCCTTCCTGTTCAGGTGGTGGTGTATGACATTCTGCATGAGGTGGAGAAGATTCGGGTGCTTGAGAGAGACAAGCGGAGTCAGGGGGCTTGGTTGAAGGCGTGGAGGGGTTTGAAGCCTCCCTGACTGCCAGGAGTCTCTTTCCCGGGTGTGGCTGTCTGTCTCTTTTCACCCTAGATTATTTTTTGGATTAATTTTTGATAAATGGCTGCGTACATAGGTGATGGGTTGTGCCTCTTAGGCCCTCTCTGCTGCTTTATGTAAATAGTTTTGGTAGTGGATTATGTATATATTGTAAATATACTGAACATGGATGTGTATTCCTTGGATTTCTGTTGAAGTTTTGTACTATGGTTTTGTTTTTTACTTTTGTATAAAATTGGTTGCTTGATTCTTTTTAATAAAAGATCAATAGTGTCCCATCATTGGTATCAATAGGAGGAATAGTGTCCTATCATTGGTATCAATGGGATAAATAGTGTCCCATTATTGCTATCCATGGGAGGAATGGTGCCTCATAATTGGCATCAATGGGAGGAATAGTGTCTCATCATTGGTATCAATGGGAGGAATAGTGTCCCATCATTGCTATCAATGGGAGGAATGGTGCCCCATCGTTGGTATCAATAGGAGGAATAGTGGCCCATCTTTGGTATCCATGTGAGAAATAGTGACAGATCATTGACGTTCGTAGGAGTAATAGTGCCCCATCATTGGTATAAATGGGTGGAACAGTGGCCCATCATTGTTATCAGTGGAAGGAATAGTGGCCCATCACTTGTATCAATGGAAGGAATTGTGCTGCATCATTGATATTAATAGGAGGAATAGTATTCCATCATTGGTATTATTAGGAGGAATGGTGCGCCATCATTGGTATCAATAGGAGTAATAGTGTCCCATCATTGGTATCAATGGGAGGAATAGTGTCCCATCATTGGTATCAATGGGAGGAATGGTGCTCCATCATTGGTATCAATGGGAGGAATGGTGCCTCATAATTGATATTAATGGGAGAAATAGTGTCCCATCATTGATATCAATGGGAGGAATGGTGCCTCATAATTGGTATCAATGAGAGGAATAGTGTCCCATCATTGGTATCAATGGGAGGAAAAGTGTCCCATCATTGCTATCAATGGGAGGAATGGTGCCCCATCATTGGTATCAATAGGAGGAATAGTGGCCCATCATTGGTATCAGTGGGAGGAATAGTGGCCCATCACTGGTATCCATGGGAGGAATAGTAGCCTGGCCCATCATTGGTATCAATGGGAGGAATGGTGCCCCATTTTTGGTATCAATGGGGGGAAAAGTGGCCCATCATTGATATCAATGGGAGGAATAGAGTCTCAATGACATCCGTAGGAGTAATAGTGCCCCATTGTTGGTATCAATGGGTGGAACAGTGGCCCATCATTGGTATCAGTGGGAGGAATAGTGGCCCATCACTGGTATCAATGGAAGGAGTAGTGTTGCATTGATATTAATAGGAGGAATAGTATTCCATCATTGGTATCAATGGGAGGAATGTTGCCCCATCATTGGTATCAATGGGAGGAATGGTGCCTCATAATTGGTATCAATGGGAGGAATAGTGTCCCATCATTGATATCAATGGGAGGAATAGTGTCCCATCATTGGTATCAGAGGGAGGAATAGTAGCCTGGCCCATCATTGGTATCAATGGGAGGAATGGTGCCCCATTTTTGGTATCAATGGGGGGAAAAGTGGCCCATCATTGATATCAATGGGAGGAATAGAGTCTCATCATTGGTATCAATGGGTGGAATGGTGCCCCATCAGTGGTATCAGTGGGAGGAATAGTGGCCCATCGCTGGTATCAATAGAAGGAATAGTGCCGCATCATTGATATCAATGGAAGAATAGTGCCCCATCATTGGTATCAATGGGAGGAATGGTGCCCCATCATTTGTATCAATGGGAGGAATGGTGCCTCATAATTAGTATCAATGGGAGGAAAAGTGTCCCATCATTGGTATCAATGAGAGGAATGGTGCCCCATCATTGGTATTAATGGGAGGAATAATGGCCCTACATTGGTATCAATGGGAGCAATGGTGGCCCATCATTGGTATCAATGGGAGGAATAGTGCCCCATCATTGGTATTCATGGGAGAAATAGTTGCCCCTCTTTGGTATCAATGGGATGAATGGTGCCTCATTGTTGGTATCCATGGAAGGAATAGTGGCCCATCATTGCTGTCAGTTAGAAGCCAAGTGCCCCATTGTTGGTGTCAGTAGCAGGAACTATGCCCACTGTTGCTGAAAGTGTGGGAAATAATACCCAAAGGGCCAGATACAAGCAAGCAAAGTGCCGCATCTGCCCCCCCCCCCCCCACACCCCACACCCCCACTGCAGTTTGGAGACCACTGTCCCTAGTTGTGGCTAGTTTCTAAAAAAAAAAAAAAAAGAATTGTAAGACTTTGCACGCCTTTTGTTTTGACGCACCTGCGATGTTTCTAGTGGATTTAAACTGAAAATCCAGTTTGGCTTTCAATATACACGGAAAAATTAAAGTGGGCCCAGATTAAAGCAGAGTTCCACCCGGAAATGGAACTTCCGCTGATCCTGCCCCCCCCCCCCCGGTGTCACATTTGCCACCTTTCAGGGGGGAGGGGGGAGGGGGGAGCAGATACCTATCCAATACAGGTATTTGCTCCCACTTCCGGAGAAAGATCGCCACAGTATCCGCAGCGATCTACACCATGTCTGGCCCCTCCTCCATCTCCCCCGCTGTCTTCTGGGAGACACACAGGTCCCAGAAGACAGCAGGGACCAGTCAGAATGTGCAGCGCGACTCGCGCATGCGCAGTAGGGAACCAGGCTGTGAAGCCGCCGCAGGGCTTCACTTCCTGATTCCCTTACTGAAGATGCCGGCACCTCCACCCAGAGCTGAAAAAGGTCCATAAAGACATGGATGAGTAAGTTTGGGGTGGAGGAACTTGACTGGCCTGCACAGAGTCCTGACCTCAACTCAATGGAGACTGCGAGCCAGGCCTTCTCATTCAACATCAGTGCCTGACCTCACAAATGCGCTTCTGGAAGAATGGTCAAACATTCCCATAGAAATTACCACCAAAAGAAAGCTCTGTCTCAAAAAAATTATAAAAACTTCATTTGGGTACAGTGTTGCATGACCGTGCAATTGTCAGTCAAAGTGCGGCAGTCAAAGGGATGAGCCAAACACCCACCGGTTCGGTTTGCAGCAGAATATGCGAACAGGCAAAACATTTGTGCAAATTTGCGTAAACGTGAAAAATCAAAAGTGCTCATTTTAAAGGCTTATATGCAAGTTATTACAATAAAAAGTGTTTGGGGATCTGGGTCCTGCCCCAGGGGACATGTATTAATGCAAAAAAAAGTTTTAAAAACGGTCGTTTTTTTGGGAGCAATGCTTAAAGTGAAACAATAAAAATGAAATATTCCTTTATATATCGTGCCTGGGGGATGTCATTAGTATGACTGTAAAGTAGCGCATCTTTCCCATGTTTATAACAGTACCACAGCAAAATGACATTTCAAAAACTGCCTGCGGCTGTAATGTATTGTCGGATCCCGGCAATATACATAAAAATACCAAAAATACCCAAATAAATGCCCCCCCCCCCAAAAAAAAATCCATACCAGGTCCTTCAGGTCAGGTATGAATATTAAGGGGAACCCCGCACCAAATTTCTTTTTAAAAATGATGTGGGAGTCCCCCAGGCCCCCAGGCACTATAAACTCTGAACAGTAGTATACAGTGGGGACGGAAAGTATTCAGACCCCCTTAAATTTTTCACTCTTTGTTATATTGCAGGCATTTGCTAAAATCATTCAAGTTCATTTCTTTTTCTCATTAATGTACACACAGCACCCCATATTGACAGAAAAACACAGAATTGTTGACATTTTTGCAGATTTATTAAAAAAGAAAAACTGAAATATCACATGGTCCTAAGTATTTAGACCCTTTGCTGTGACACTCATATATTTAACTCAGATGCTGTCCATTTCTTCTGATCATCCTTGAGATGGTTCTACACCTTCATTTGAGTCCAGCTGTGTTTGATTATAATGATTGGACTTGATTAGGAAAGCCACACACCTGTCTATATAAGACCTTACAGCTCACAGTGCATGTCAGAGCAAACTCTGACATGCACTCTGCTGAAAAACTGGGCCTTAGGTATTGGTGGTGCCAGCACACTGTCACCCCTCACAGTTACTCTTGTAACTCTTATAACTCAGGAACGGGCCCTGCTTAACTATTATTTCAAAAATAGTAATTACATGCCCCTGTTAAACAGGGACAGAAAAATTGGGCCTTTGGTTTTGGTGCTGCCAGTTACTCTTGTTGGGCGCAGGAATGGGCCCTGCTGTGAAATATTATATCAAAAATTGTAATTACATGCCCCTGTTAAAGAGGGGCAGAAAAATTGGGCCTTGGGTGGTGGTGGTGGTGCCACAACACTGTAACCCCTCACAGATACTCTTGTTGAGTGCAGGAACGGGCCCTGCTGTGAAATATTACATCAAAAGTTGTAATTGCATGCCCCTGTTAAACAGGGGCAGAAAAATTGGGTCTTGGGTAATGGTGGTGGTGCCCTAAACCAAAAATATTGTTGGAAGCTAGCATCATCAAGATTGAGGAGGAATAGGATTGTCAGCATAGGCAGTCTTGAAGTGATCCCAGATCCATAGTAAATTCAATCAGTTACATCAGCATCAGGTGCTTGATAGCTGCTGATCCAAGACTGATTCATTTTTATGAATGTGAGCTTATCAACGGAGACTGTGGACAGGAGCACTCTTTGATCCGTTACAAACCCTCCAGCAGCACTGAATGTCTGGCCAGTGGTTCATCCTCAAGACCCAGTAACCCAGTGGATGCTCTGTTGTAAATGTTTGCAAGTCTGCTCTTGCCTCTAAATATTCTTGCACCATATAATGCAGACGCTGGCGATGGTTGCTTGAACCGATCAGACGTTGGTGCTGAGGACTGAAAAATTGTTTAAAGGCATCGGTCAGCCAGCCACCTTCTCTTCCACTGATTGATGAAGCCTCAGCAACACGTTGTCCAGCACCAGGAAATGGTAACCTCCTAGGGTCTGGAAATGCGTTACACAAACCTTTCTTCAAGGCCTCGTGAAGATGTTTCATCCTTTGCTCCCTCTGCAAGGGCAGGATGAGTTCTGCAATTTTACCCTTGTAACGTGGATCAAGAAGGTTTGCCAGCCAGTAATGATCCCTCTCTTTGATACCACAAATCCTAGGTTCGCAGGCTTTGCAGAATCAGGGAGGCCATGCAGCGTAAGTTTGCAGAGGCAATTGATTCTGAGTACTCTGGGTCACTAAGGATCACATTATCCGTAACGACCTCCTCCCTGCCACGTACAACTCCATGGGTTCCTGGGGACTGCAAACAATCCCTTGAGGACTGCTGCTGAGTGTTACCCTCTACATCCATGCTGACACAATCCTCCTCCTCCTCTTCTTCCTGTGTGTTTGGCGGGCCCGCAGGAATGCTATCTGGATAAAGGTGGCCTTGAGAGGAAAGGAAGTCCTCCTCTTCCTGCCACTGTTCTGCCTTAAGTGCCCTCCTGGAGCGTGTGCTCCAGCAGGAAGACTAGAGAGAGAGTGTCACTGATGCATGCATTGTCGCTGCTCACTATCCTTGTGGCCTCCTCAAATGGTGACAGGACACTGCATGCATCCTTAATCAGTAGCCACTGGCTTGGTGAAAAGAAGCCAAGCTCCCCTGACCCTGTCCTGGTGCCATACTCGTACAGGTACTCATTGATGGCCCTCTGCTGTGTGTGCAGCCACTGCAGCATTGCCAAAGTTGAGTTCCACCTTGTGGTAATGTCACAAATGAGGCGGTTGGTGGGCAGGTTGCATTCCCTTTGAATGTCAGCCAGCCAAGCACTGGCATTGTATGACCAGTGGAAATGAATACACAGACTTTTCTGGCCTGCCTCAGGAGATCTTGTAAGCCTGGATACCTGCTCAAGAACCACTGCACCACCAAATTCAGGACTGTGCCAAACATGGAAAATGGGTCAAGTGTCCCTGTCGGAGGCCGGAGAGAAGGTTGGTGCCATTGTCACATACAACCATTCCTGGCTGAAGCTGGCGTGGCATCAACCACCTCTGAGCCTACCCCTGCAGAGCTGACAGAATCTCTGCCCCAGTGTGGCTCCTGTCCCCTAGGCAGACCAACTCAAGCACCGCATGGCATCTTTTAGCCTGACTGCTTGCGTAGCCCCTTGAACGCTTACGGAGCACCGCTGGTTCAGAGGACAAATTTGCAGAAGAGGCTATAGAGTATTGGGGCTCCTATTGCTATACCTTCATTCCTCTCAGTGCAGGTTTTTGAGAGGACTGGGAGTATAGTAGGGTTGGAGATCCCAGATGAGGAGCAAGGAGAAGTCCAACTTTTTCGTTGATGTGGGTCTTTCAAGTGCTGTTGTCAACGGACTAGATGGCAGGTCTTCGTATGTCTGGTCAAGCATGTTGTGCCCAAACGGCTGCTGTCCATGCTTGATCCGCTTCAGACATAGGTTGCAAACAGCAACGGTGCGATCTGCTACACATGTCGAAAAAGGTCCACACCAAGGAACTTTTAAAAGTCAGCGAGGAGTCAGCAAGGCCCTGCACCTGCAGAGCTCTGCGGTGTGATGCAATAGGGTGGCTGCCCTTAAGCTGCCCCCTAGAGGACATCCTGCCTCGTTAGAGTTGTGCCTTCTCCTCCTCCTCCCTTTCTTCCTCTCTTCTCTCAGGCACCCAAGTACAGTCAATGACCTCATCATCACCTCCCTCCTTGTCACTGGAGCAAACTCGGCAGTATGCTATAGATGGGGGAACATGACTGCCAGTTTCTTGTCCTTCTGTGGCACCCCCTCTCTCTAGGCTCACGTTACTCCCTTCCTCAACCTGGGAACCAACATCAGAACCTTCATATCGCTGTGCATCCTCCAGCAGCATGTACCCGACACTGTGGTCGAATAGTTTTGGGGACTCCTCTGTGCATGATGGTGGGGCTGCGAAAGGAGTGACTGTGGACAAGGAGCCGGTGGAATAGGCCTGCGTTGGAAGGCAAACTATATATATATTATATACGAGACTGTATATACAGTGGGGACAGAAAGTATTCAAGTATTCAGACCCCCTTAAATTTTTCACTCTTTGTTATATTGCAGCCATTTGCTAAAATCATTTAAGTTAATTTTTTTTTCCTCGTTAATGTACACACAGTACCCCATATTGACAGAAAAACACAGAATTGTTGACATTTTTGCAGATTTAATAAAAAAGAAAAACTGAAATATCACATAAGTATTCAGACCCTTTGCTGTGACACTCATATATTTAAATCAGGTGCTGTCTATTTCTTCTGATCATTCTTGAGATGGTTCTACACCTTCAATTGAGTCCAGCTGTGTTTGATTATACTGATTGGACTTGATTAGGAAAGCCACACACCTGTCTATATAAGACCTTACAGCTCACAGTGCATGTCAGAGCAAATGAGAATCATGAGGTCAAAGGAACTGCCTGAAGAGCTCAGAGACAGAATTGTGGCAAGGCACAGATCTGGCCAAGGTTACAAAAAAAATTCTGCTGCACTTAAGGTCCTAAGAACACAGTGGCCCCCATAATCCTTAAATGGAAGACGTTTGGGACGACCAGAACCCTTCTTAGAGCTGGCCGTCCGGCCAAGCTGAGCTATCGGGGAGAAGAGCCTTGGTGAGAGAGGTAAAGAAGAACCCAAAGATCACTGTGGCTGAGCTCCAGAGATGCAGTTGGGAGATTGGAGAAAGTTGTAGAAAGTCAACCATCACTGCAGCCCTCCACCAGTCGGGGCTTTATGGCAGAGTGGCCCGACGAAAGCCTCTCCTCAGTGCAAGACACATGAAAGCCCGCATGGAGTTTGCTACAAAAACACATGAAGGACTCCAAGATGGTGAGAAATAAGATTCTCTGGTATGATGAGACCAAGAGAGAACTTATTGGCCTTAATTCTAAGCGGTATGTGTGGAGAAAACCAGGCATCACCTGTTCATCACCTGTCCAATACAGTCCCAACAGTGAAGCATGGTGGTGGCAGCATCATGCTGTGGGGGTGTTTTTCAGCTGCAGGGACAGGACGACTGGTTGCATTTGAAGGAAAGATGAATGCAGCCAAGTACAGGCATTTCCTGGACAAAAACCTTCTCCAGAGTGCTCAGGACCTCAGACTGAGCCGAAGGTTTACCTTCCAACAAGACAATGACTCTAAGCACACAGCTAAAATAACAAAGGAGTGGCTTCACAACAACTCCGTGACTGTTCTTGAATGGCCCAGCCAGAGCCCTGACTTAAACCCAATTGAGCATCTCTGGAGAGACCTAAAAATGGCTGTCCACCAACATTTACCATCCAACCTGACAGAACTGGAGAGGATCTGCAAGGAGGAATGGCAGAGGATCCCCAAATCCAGGTGTGAAAAACTTGTTGCATCTTTCCCAAAAAGACTCATGGCTGTATTAGATCAAAAGGGTGCTTCGACTAAATACTGAGCAAAGGGTCTGAATACTTAGGACCGTGTGATATTTCAGTTTTTCTTTTTTAATAAATCTGCAAAAATGTCAACAATTCTGTGTTTTTCTGTCAATATGGGGTGCTGTGTGTACATTAATGAGGAAAAAAATGAACTTAAATGATTTTAGCAAATGGCTGCAATATAACAAAATGTGAAAAATTTAAGGGGGTCTGAATACTAATACTGAATACTAATCCCCACTGTATAAATTATTACACCGCCTGAAGTATATTAGAAACAGTACACCACCTAATGCACTGTAGATATAGGCTACACTGGATGCAGAGTATATATATATATATATATATATATATATATATATATATATATATATCAAATACACTGTCACTAACTGAATAACCTGCCTGCTTAATCTAACTTAAGCTATCTCTCTGTCCATGCCAACAACACTACACACTACACACAGCCGCCGTGTAAACAGCCTTATATAGTGTGGGGCGTGGACTTAGTCCCCCTGAGCAATAATTGGCCAAAGGCGCCCTGCCTTTGGCCAATTATGGCTCTCTCAGCAGAGCATGCTGTGATTGGCCAAAGCATGCAGGTCAGGTGCATGCTTTGACCAATCATCATACAGCAATCCACTGCGATTTTGCAGTGCATTATGGGGCATTCAGAGGCGCTCAAATTTCCTGCAAATGCCCAATAATGTTCGCTGTTCTGCGAACGGGCGAACACCCGATGTTCAAGTCAAACTTATGTACGACCTGAACATCGAGCTCATCCCTACTGGGCAGGAATGGGGTTAAAGTTCCCGGTATTGAAATCAAAAGGCTAGACTCAATCATTTTAATAACATAATATAATCCAAGGGTTCTCCACTGCACTCTGGGACTCAAGTAAGTGCAATTCCCAAATATTTCTCTACACAGGTACGAGAAATTGAAGTACTCACGGGTCTTGAAACACAGATATCAAATAAAAGCTTTTTGATGGATCTCCATCCAGCTTTATCAAGGCCTTGATAAAGATGGACAATGATCCATCATAAGATTGAATGCAATAAATAAACTTTAATTTGATATCTCCATTTGAAGACCCACAAGTACTTACATTTTTCATACCTGAATGGAAAACTACTTGGGGGAATTGCACTTACTTGAGACCCCATATGGTATTAAAAAAATGCAAGGGTGTGCAGAGGCGAACCATTGGATTATATTATGTTAAAAATTCATATTTAAAATTTACCAGATTAAAAATAAGAACTTTTTTAATTATTTTTTTTTTCAAATATAAATTTGTAAAGAAAAAAATATCTACACAGAAGCTATAGGTTTCCTTTAGGAAGCCAGCTTCCCTTGCTGGGAGAATAAACTGCTGAGGAGGACATTAAAGTCGTTCCCTGGAAGTATTCAGCTTTTTAGCTGCTCCGTTTTGCCCTTTGCTCCACAGCCATTGTGCAAAGTGTCAGTCTGGACTGTGTTGTCAAGCTCGGCCGGCCTATCCTGAGCCAGAAGCCCCTGTGAAAGGCCCGGCGGGGAATCTCAAACTATTCCACTAATTAACAGCGCGGCTCAGGGTTCCCATACACACCTGCATGGTCATGTGAGCGAGGCGAAAGAAAAGGCCCATAGAAAGCCCAGGGACTGGCCATGCGTGAAGAGGCTGGAACAAACAGGGGGACCCAGCAGCCGCGGCGAAGGCTTGGCCAAGACCGATCCAGACGCACAGTCCTTGCCTTTCTTTTGCTCTCGGGAAAAGATTAATTTGCAAGTGTCAACGCTTCTTTTGTCGTTATCCTGTTTGTGTGGCCTTTTGTCTGCGGCTCACATGTCGGCCCTTCCTCACCTATCCAACGCAGCTCCTCCAGTTGTCAGCGGTCCCCGCTTTCCAGGGACAACTAGAGGGTTTTGGAATCTTGTCTCTGCAAATGTGCTATAACCAATACCGAAAGATAGGGGCACGCTTGCAACACAACAATGAGTAATTGTACTTTCAAGATGTAAATCCTGACTGAAGAAAGCATTGTGTATCATTCATTAACAACTTACAGTTTTAGAAGTAAAGCACTATTTTCACTTTTCATCTTTTGTTGCATCTCACCACTGCTAATCTCATGGAACTTATTTTCAGCCACTTCCTGTCTATATGCACTCTAGCAATGGCTGCATGGCCTTTCTCAGGGTGGGCATCCTGATGGTGGAACATGCCTGTGTAATGTGCATGTAGGTGGGGTGCAGCGGGGTGTGGTGGTAAAAATTCACACAGCCTGGTGCAATGGAAAACTTGTATTGGAATAGCATAGCAACAGTTCAACAACAACAAACTCAGCGGGAAGGCTGCCCAGTCGGGCGCACTCACAGTTTCCAGCAATGTGAAGGGAGCAGGTATCAGTTGGACCGACAGCATCTGTTAGGAGAGCAGACATGTGGCCTGACCATCTTGTGCCCAAGAGGGGTGAGGTCCAAGGTGGTGCAACCCTACGCTTTCCCTCCTCCTCAGGGACCTATCCCTACCGCTTGTACTGTCCCTAAAAGGTGGAGTACCTTTCCTTACTCTACTACTCAACTCTACTCTACCAAAAACAGACTCTGCCTGATCCAAGATGGCTTCTAGAGTCACATGAGGCAGCAGCATCCAACCGGATTGCTTCCCATGTGACCCAAGAAACCATAGAGGAACTCTGTTCCTCTTGACTTCCTCTCCAGTTACAGGGCCACTGTGAATGAGCACATCTGCCGTGGAGAAAGCAGACTGCACCTGCCTACATGCATGTAGGCAGGGCTAACTTGTTGGTGGTAATTTAACCACGCAGCTTCTGTATCATGTGACCACTATGAGTGGCTCTCACAGTGGTCACATGATATGGAGTCCATCTTGATGGCTACCAATCAGAAAATGACAGAGAGCAGTGGGAGTGTTCTCAGCACGCAACCTCTTACAGCCATTGGTGCAAAAGTGCGGAGTCCACTTTTGGCAAAGGGAATAGATAAGACAACGTCTTTTAGGAATCTGGTTTATATGAGTAGTAAATACAGCAATGCGATAGCTATGACCAGTGTATCCATGTGAACAGCAAGGCACTTTTACAGTTCCAAGGTATTTCAACTAATTAGTGACATGTGCTCAAAGTTTGCTTTCCTAAACAGGTTTTCTCGGTGGGTTTCCCAGGTAGGGCACTGGTCTGGCAACACGAGGTGCAAGCGCCAATATAGATAAAGGCTGGCAGAAAGGTCTTTCCTCAAACCAAGTGGTTTTCAGGGGTTACGGGCCCAATCCTAAGCTGACCTCCCTTCACTGCAACCTTTCCCTGCAATAATCTTTCCTCTCCATAGCTCTGGCCCCACCTCACAACCCACATATTGAAGAGAATGCTGGAATGACCCAGCAGGGGCTATATATAGCCAATATGGCTGCCTATTGGACGGCTCTGTGTCCAAACAGACACAGCCTCTCCCAAGATGACCACCGGGAGCCCAGTGCAGAGGACAATAAAGTCCTCTGCAGGTGTCTGTGAAACTCATCCTGATGCCAAGTCAGGAACTATAGCTAGTGAGTGTTTCTTCTGCCTTTCGCACCCCCCATAACCCTTAAGGCAAGCAGGCCTTGTGTATCTATTGATATATAGAAGCTTACAATGGCCTGATGACTCCTTACCCAGGAGACCTGGGCCAATCCCCAAGCACCAATATTGTCACATTTAACAGAAAGGTGACCAAGTAGGGGGGACGCACCATTCACTTAGACTGTGAAGCAGCACAAGGGCTCTCTGGGATTAAGGGGCCAATTTACAAGATGAGTGCTGAGCATGTGCAGGGAGAACCTCCTGCTGTCACATAGACCTGGACACAGCTCGTTTGAAGTCAGAAATGGATAATTCACAACACAACCTAGGCAGAAGCCTAGGGTTCAGTGGATGCCCAGGGGGCCCAGATACAATTTTCATACTGTTGCAGTAAAGCATGAGGGTAGTGCAATTGGTGAAAGATGTACGCCTGCCTGTTACTTTGAAGGGAAAATGTACTTTTAGGCAGTTGCTGACCCATAGGACCAGTAAAGATGATGCAGTGTAACTTTTTTCCTATTGCTATACTTATGGAAATAAAGCTGCAACCTTAGGAGACCCTCATTCTACCGTAACATGTTTCTAGGTAGGCAAGAGGAGAAATACATTTATCAGGGTTCCCCTAACTGCACCCTATAGGAAAGGTCCTTCCTTAAACCAGGTGGTTTTCAGGGGTCACAGGACCAATCCTTAGCTGACCCTCCTCCACAAGAACCTTTCCCTGCACTAATCTTACACAACACATTGCAGGGAATGCTGGAATGACACTGAAGGGGCTATATTTAACCAATATGGCTGCCCATATCATGGTCCAATCAGACACATCCTCCCCCAAGATAACCAACAGAAGCCCAGTGCAGAGGACAATTAAATCCTCTGCAAGTTTCTGTGACACTGACAGCCCAATTCCTAGGTCAGGAACTATAGCCAATGAGTGTTTCTTCTGCTTTTAGCACCCCCCATAACCCTTAAGGTAAGCAGGCATTGTGTATCTATTGGTTTTCAGAAGCTTACAGTGGGCGAGACCTGGTCCAATCCCCAAGCACCAGTTATGTCCACATTTTAAAGAAAGGGGACTAAGTAGGGGGGGGGGGGGGCACCATTTACTTATACTGTGGCTCTCTGGGATTTAGGGGTCCATTTACAAGATATGTGTGCTGAGCATGTGCAGGAATCCCCTCCTGATGTCATGTAGGCAGAAATGGATCATCCACAAACTACCTAGGCAGAAGCTTGAGTGTAGGCATTCCTTCTTCTAAAATAAAGGTAAATAGCCAGGAATGTTGCAAGGAGGCCTATGTGGAGGAGCAGGGCACAAGATGGCATAGGGGCTGGCCTCAGTAGGTGGTTGTTCTAGTAAGGCTGAGCAGGGGCTTGCCCTTGTGCTTGGGTACCAAAACTAGCCAACCACAAAGCCCTTCCTATGCTAATATCAGTGGATCTCCATGGGGCCCAGAGACTACTTTCTGGCTCCTACAGAAAAGCATGGGGATACGGTAATTGGTCAAATCTGTGCACCTGCCTGTTACTTTGAATGGAAGATATACTTGTAGGCAGTTGCTGACCCATAGGACCAGTAAAGATGATACAATGGAAAGTTTTTTCCCTATTGCAGTACCTATTAATTTTAATTGAATTTATGGAGGGTTGGGGGGGTGACTAAAGATGCAATCTTGGCACTACCCTAATATGTTTCTAGGCAGGCAAAATGTAGAAAGCATTCATGAGGATTTCCCAACTGTTCCCCATATTGGAATGGGCAAAAAATGTTCTTGCTCGGGCCTTGACTCATTATGTCCACCAGTGGTAAAGTCACATGCTCTCCCATACTCAGAAGTAACGTAAATTTCTTTCTCTTTCTGGCAGCTGAACCGTGCTGGTGCAAAGGGAATGCAATTATGTGCAGATAGTGAGGGGAAGATACTGTAAGTAGACCTGCTGCTTTGGCTTTCATTTGGTTATGAATGGCTTGATCTAGCACCCAATCAGAATTCTTTGTACAACACATGAGTGGGAATCAGACTGGGTGACCATAGAGGAAGGCTACAAATAATGCTTGCAGGAAAATCTCTGTGCAATGCTTCAAATCCATTAAGAGGAGGGAAGGATGGTGTTGTGCGGTTCCTCTGTCTGTTGGGTGGGTCCCATGAAAAAGTCCAAGCTCTACAGACAAGATAATGTCTTCTGACCCATCCCAGACATCTGCATGTCTATGGCTAGCCTTGGTTCCATATGATTTCCAGACCCAGAATCCAGATTTTGGAATCTGGACATTCTCCTGCCTGGAAATTTCCCGGTTCTTGAACATAAAGTTGCTCAAGCTTGCAACAGCTGCGTTTTTTTCAGATAGAACATTGCTTCCTCTTAGGAAAGAGCTGTTTTATCATAAGGATTTATGTGGGTAATGAGGCTCAGAAAAGTCACTGCCTCTAAAGCTGGTTCACAGGACTCCGCTCTCTCCCCAGAACGCACAACATTGTTTATCCAAAATAGCTAAACAAGCGAAGTGCGTGGCGACTTGTCAGCCGTTCGGCTCCCGTTCAAGTCCGACATTCTTTCTCGGGGGAACAGACAATGGCCAGGGATGGGGACTCGCTGCCAACAGGCAAAGCTGCCAAGCCGGGAGAGTGAGCCAAGTGGAAGTAGGGGGGTGGGACTTGTCAAAGGCAAATGATTAGGGAAGGTGCCAGAGAGCAGTGACTTTGATGTACATGGATGAAAGGGGCCACCCATCAGTGGGCAGCTGCCAACCAACCAAACTTCTATCCCAGCGAGCAAAGGATTCTGGGGCCTGGGATCAGCAAGCAGAGACTGAACAAGCCGAATAAATAAACTGTTGTCTGACTCAATGCAGAACTATATATAGAAGAGCTAAAATCATTAGTCATTGATCACTTGCTTTGGAACACATGAGGGTTGATTTACTTAAGACAAATAGACTGTGCAGTTTGCAAGTGCGGTTGCTCCATAACTTAATAAATGAGGGGAAGCTCTGCTGACTTCCATCATCCAATCATGTGCAAGCAAAAATTATGTTTTTTTAAAATTTCCCTTGCATGTGAATGGGTATTCTTTGCAAAGCGAAGCTTGATCTAATTTACTAAGCTCAGGAGCAACTCCACTTGCAAAGTGCATGGACTATTTGTCTTTAGTAAATCAACCCCATAGCTTTATGTTTGGTGATGTTTATGGAGATTTCAAATGAGAACTGGTTGCATGAGATTGGATAGTGTTTACAGTCTTTTGGCGCAATTCAGCTTGCTGTGTTAATTGCTGATATAACTGCATACCTACCAACATTCTCGGATTCCGAGGGACTGTCCTGAAATCTTAACAGAATCCCAGGATTCTGCAAATCTCGAAAGTTGGGTGCTGGAATGCTCTTTTCCGCACCCGGCTTTAGCTCCTTTGCTCCTTCAGCTGAAGTGATCTCCTGCCTGACATGAGCACTATAATTACGGTAGAGGCAGGCAGACAGGTAAGTAACCCTCTAAATACCAATGACCCCGTTTAAACATCATCCTCTCAGTGGACTTCCCAGATAGGGCACTGGGCTGGCAACACAAGGCACAAGGATGAGCCAATCTAGATGCAGGCTGGCCGAAGGGTCCTTCCTCAACCTAGGTAGTTTCCAGGGGTTACAGGCCCAATCCTAAACTGACCCTCCTCCACAGGAACCTTTCCCTGCACTTATCCTACCTCTCCATAGCTCTGGCCCTACCTCACACACCACACGTTGCAGGGAATGACCCAGCTGGGTCAATAGAGTGAATTTGGCTGCCCATATCCTTGGAGAGCTCTGTGTCCAATCAGACACGACCTCCCCCAAGATGGCCAATATGAGCTCAGTGCGGAGGACAATTAAGTCCTCTGCAGGTTTCTGTGACACTGTGACAGCCCAATGTCTAGGTCAGGAAGTATAACTGGTGAGTGTTTCTTCTGCCTTTAGCATCCCCATAAGCATTAAGGGACCCCCGATGACGGAACCACAAAATATTAAGACAAAGAGATGTCTCAGGAATGGTAAAAAATCGGAGGGTCAGCTACAGTCTATGGTACAAATATATAAGACTTTATAATATAATATAAAAGGCGTGAGGTTCATCAGAGGTGACGCAACTTAGTGCCTCAACACCAGTGAACCTCACTCTCACAATATCAAAAAATCGTCAGCTGAAACACAAAAAAAGAAATAAAATCAGTAAAAAAACACTGTGCTCAAATCACTTCCCCACGCACTCCACAGTCCAGATTCCCCAATGACACCAATGTCCCTAATTTTGACATCATGAAGCACCAGTGCCCTCCTCTTCCTCCAAAGAGCACCAGTGTCCTCTCTCCCTCTGCAGAGCCTCAGTGCCCCCTTCTCCTCTTGTAGAGTACCAGTGCCTCACTCTCTCCCTCCACAGCACATCAGTGGCCCCCTCTCTTATCATAGAGTACCAGTGCCTCACTCTCTCCATGCATAGCACATCAGTGCCCCACTCCCCACACTGAGCACCAATGCCCCCCCCTTCCCCCACCAAGCACCAGTACCAACTCTTGGGAATTTTTTCCCCATTGACCTTTGACACCAAGCATTTTTCCCCCTCACTGACTAGAAACTCCAATGATAACCCGAGCACACATGTGTTTCCACATGCATCTGTGCACACGCGAGGGTAACATACAGTATGTGCAAAGACAGGTAACAGGGAACTGTCAAAACATCCCCGTCTTTGCCTACATGCAGGATATACCTTGCACATGCGCAGATGTGCCTAAGGGCTCTGCCAGGACCTAACTGCCAAGGTTATAGAATGGACATGGCATATTTGCGCATGTGCCATAATGGTGGCGCAGAAGGTAGGGGGTTGAGCCGTGAAGAACAGGGGCTGAAGCTTTGGTTTAAGGAGTATTTTATGGGTACAACGACTGCAATATATGTGTCAATTATGAACTGCAAGAGGTGAGATAGTGCTGTGACCTCCACTGAACTCCAAAGCTTCGGGAACCGGGTGCTCAGTCTAAAAGGCTTCAGTCTCCCTCCAATGCTGAATAGACCACAGGAAAAATCTGGCACCCCGGAAAATCAGCATAAATGGATATCCTTTAATGCAAAATGATAAGATACACTCGAGTAGACAACCAATGCATTTCGGGCATGATTTAGGCCTAAGGGCTGAAATGCGTTTTCTGTCTACTTGCCTGTATCTTACCATTTTGCTAATTTTCCAGGGTGCCGGCTTTTTCCTGTGGTCTGTGTTAATTGTGTACTGCGAGTAGACTAATGCCCCGTACACACGATCGGACTTTCCGACAACAAAACCGTGGAATTTTGTTCGGAGGTTGTTGGCTCCTACTTGTCTTGCATACACAAGGTCACACAAATGTTGGCCAACAATTACGAACGTAGTGACGTACAAGACGTATGGCGAGCCGAGAAAAAGGAAGTTATATAGTCATGTGATATCTCCATTATGAACACTAGTTTTACAAGACCGAGCGCTTCCGGCTCGTACGTGAACTTTTGTGTGACGGACTTGTGTACACACGATCGGAAAGTCCGACAACAAAGTTTTGTTGGTGGAAAATTTGAGAACCTGCTAGCCAACATTTGTTGGTGAAAAGTCCGACAACAAATGCTCGATGGAGCATACACACGGTCGGACTTTCAGCCAACAAGCTAACATCCAACATTTCCCGTCGGAAAGTCCGATAGTGTGTACGCGGCATTAGACTATATTTAACCACGTTCCTTTAGGCCACGTCTGATATGCAGTGCAATTTTGCCACGGTCACCTTTTGACACGTTTCCTTCTTTCCATTTTATTTCGCCTTTCTCGACTTTTCATGTTGACTATCATATTGGACCCTCCTCGGAAGTCAGAGCTAAAAATGACCATGTTTATGGCTAATTAGAATTGTTATAGTCATTGTACAGTGGACAGTGCAGTCTCCAGTCAGTCTGTAAGCTGGGAGGAAGAGAGAGGAGCAATGGCGCGCCTTGCCATCACAGGATATGGGGCTGTGTGTTTCTATTGATAGACACAGTGTAGGGAGACACAACTCTAGAGCCTGCATCCAAGGATGGCTCCATAGGATGCTGCATGAGAAAGGAGCCAACCTTAAACAGGAAACTTGGAGCAGCGGTCATGGCACCAGCTTATACTGTAATATAGGCAAGGATTAAAGATAAAGAAGCTGAATACTCTGTAAGTGATTACATCAGCTGCAGAAAGTGTTTTAAAAAAACGTAAGGATTAATATCACTTTAATCTGGCCATACACATTTTAATCTGATCGTGCAATCTCATTTAGATCTACTGGGGCCTGTCTGATTGGATACAGAATAAATGTATTGCTAAGGCTTGGCTGTACACAGCATTTTATGTAAATCTAGAATGAATTATGCATAAATTGTACATTGAAACTGTAATGTGTATGTCCAATTGGTTGTGATGTGTGGCTCCCGTGTCTACTGATCATCCAGACACAGCAAGAAATATAACAATGAAATTATGGCATGATCAGCCCCTCTTATTTTAATAAACACGTTGGGATGGTTGTTGTCTGTCATCCTCCTCGGTGTGAGTGAAGTGACGAGGGTGGAGAGTGGTGTGGTGTGAAGTTGTACACGCACCTTCACACTTGTCAGAAAGGAGGTCAGCGGGGTGACGAGCGCACAAATTGGGGGGCTGCTGGCCGGGGCAGGAACAAAGCCAGGAATGTGTTCAGCTTTAGCTAGATCTCCGTAATCTCTGGTAATGGTGATGGCATCTGTCAGGCTAAGACAGTGATTTCCCCTTTAACAATTAGCCAATCAGCAGAGAGTCGGGAACAGAGAGCTGATGTGGAGATGCAAAGGTGACTTACTGTGCTCACATACCGGGGCTTAGTTGTAAAAATGTAACTCTATGTATGCCAGAGAAAATGCCCAGAGGATGACTAGAATGGAACATAGGCTTTAGGAGTTATAACAAAAGACATGGACATAAGGACCTCTTCACTAGATCATTAAATAAGGTGAAACGAAAAGTTTCACCTTCCCTTGGTTTCTTCAGGACTGAAAATAGATAGATAGATAGATAGATAGATAGATAGATAGATAGATAGATAGATAGATAGATAGATAGATAGATAGATAGATAGATAGATAGATAGATAGATAAATAGATAGATAGATAGATAGATAGATAGATAGATAGATAGATAGATAGATAGATAGATAGATAGATAGATAGATAGATAGATAGATAGATAGATAGATAGATAGATAGATAGATAGATAGATAGATAGATAAAATAAATCTCAAAGTAGCATGATGCTTAGTAAACTAGTAAAGGGACCCTTATGTCCTAATTTCTATTTGATTTCTGAACCCAATGCTCCATTCTGGTTATCCTCTGGTCATCGGTAAGTAGGACCCAATGGGGCTCCTACTTTAGACCCAGTAGTTCCCCCCTGGTTGCCTCAGTACTGTAGAAAGATAGAGAGATAGATAGATAGATAGATAGATAGATAGATAGATAGATAGATAGATAGATAGATAGATAGATAGATAGATAGATAGATAGATAGATAGATAGATAGATAGATAGATAGGTGAATTTCAAAATCTCATCAAAGCTGCACATAAACTAATAAAGGGGTCCTTATGTCCCCTTGCTATTTTAATTTTAGAACCCAGTGCTACAATCTGGTCATCCTCCGGCCAACAAGTGGGACCCAATGGGGATCCTACTATAGACCCTGTACCTTCCCTGGTTGCTTCAAGACTGCAGATGGATAGATAGAAGAAAGAATCTCAGCAAAGCTACCTGGCACATATTGAACTAGTATAGGTGTCCTTTTAACCACTAAATATTTCATTTCTGATCCCAATGCTCCATTCTGGTCATTTTTTGGTCAACAATGAGTGATCCAACTTTAGACCTAGTGCCTCCCCTGGTTGCTTTAGGACTGTAGATAGATAGATGGAAATGTAGATAGATAGATAGATAGATAGATAGATAGATAGATAGATAGATAGATAGATAGATAGATAGATAGTTAGATAGATCTCTTTTACAAAGGAGTTTATTATTAATCAATCCAACAGATAAGATCAACATTTAGCTGGGTCTATGGTATAATAAACCAAAAAAAAAAAAGTGTAAGAAAATGATGCAAGTTCCATGCACGACATTCCCAATGTCACTACCTGAGGCATCCTAGGGGATCCATATTACCCTGCATGGTACTTGAAAACAAAAATGTCCAAACTTAGAGCTTAACAGATAAATAGATAAATCTCAACATAGTTGCAATACACATGAACCAATAAAAGGGTCCTTATGTCCCCTTGCTATTTTATTTCTGAACCCAATGCTCCAATCTAGTCATCCTCTGGCCAACAATTATAGACCCTGTACCTCCCCTGGTTGCTTCATGACATCAAAAGGGTAGATAGATAGATAGATAGATAGATAGATAGATAGATAGATAGATAGATAGATAGATAGATAGATAGATAGATAGATAGATAGATAAAAGAGATTCACCAAAGCTACCTGGCACATAGTGAACTAATATTGGAGTTCCTTATGTCCACTTGCTACTTAATTTCTGAATCCAATGCTATGGTTATGCTTCTGGTCATCCTCTGGTCAACAATGAGTAGGACCCAATGGGGTCTTTAGACCTAGTACTGCCTCTGGTTCCTCCGGGAACACAGATAGATAGATAGATAGATAGATAGATAGATAGATAGATAGATAGATAGATAGATAGATAGATAGATAGATAGATAGAGAGAGAGAGAGAGAGAGAGAGAGATAGATAGATAGATAGATAGATAGATAGATAGATAGATAGATAGATAGATAGATAGATAGATAGATAGATAGAAAGATAGAGAGAGAGAGAGAGAGAGAGAGAGATAGATAGATAGATAGATAGATAGATAGATAGATAGATAGATAGATAGATAGATAGATAGATAGATAGATAGATAGATAGATAGATTAGCATTGATACTTTTCAGGAATCCTAGACTTAATGGGGGGCAAATGCCCTGTGATGTCATTGCCCTTATAACATGGGGTACATCTGTCTCCAACAGTCCTAGCTGAGGCAACAACCAGTAGCAGGAAGTCTAAATGATCCAGCACTCTATGGGTAAAGGATTCCAAAACATTCTGAGAACAAATGGAAAAAAATATTCTTACACCAATTTTTGGGTCCAATAAGATGTCAGAATACCTCTACTGTATGGCCCATTATTGTGGACCTCCACTTCTGATCTTCTGAAAGCACAGTGTAGCTTTTAGTTACAATTCTGGTGACTGACTATCCTACTACACCTGCAGTCTAGGCTAGTTGGGCATCTGGGCTGTGCAAGTCTAAGCCTGGTTCCTGAGTAGGCTGCTAACAAAATCAATAAGCGGAGTGAACATATTAAATATAAGGACAGACAACAGCTTACAAACCTCCCCTACCACCAAACAAAATAAGCCATAGGTGCTGACTTGGTCTCTCGGATCCAGACCTGTACAGGAGAACCTCAGTTCACGAACAATTTAAAAAAAAAACTTTTATAATCTGGCCACTAGTTGGAAGAGTTAAATAGACTTCAACTCATTTTCATGTCTTTGCAGCTCTCAGGAAAGAGAAGTGGGGGATCCGGCTTGGATCTGTGCAGCTGTGCGAGGCCTGCTTCCTGAATGATATCAAGCAGACGTGATTCCATGTGACATAATTCCAATAGGAGCGCAGGGTCCCGCAGCTGATGACTCCTTCTCTATCACATACCATGCCTGATGGTGTGAAAATGATTAGCGGCTCGTTATCCCCCCTTAACTCTTTGCCTCATCAAAAACTCATTGTTCTGAGGCCAAACATTTCCACCCCTTTTCAGCTTTTGAAGGGCCGACTGTCAGCCATTCCCAGAGTGACGCTCCATACAGCGAAGCGGAGTAAACGTATTTAAAGGACAGTCAACCTGAAGTAACAGTTGACTTGAAGGAAAAGGACTATTATAATTCAGGCAGGGTAGTTGGTGGATTTGTTAGCCTAATCAGGAAACACTGCAACTGTGAGAATATAAGACAGACCACTTAATTTACTTGTAGTCTGAATTTTATCCACTCTACTGAAGCCAGAATCAGTAAAGAGGGGTGACCAGAGCTACGGGAACACTCATCTCTGAAGGGCTTCATTTATCCAGGGCACAGTATAGCTATTACTAGTCAGTTACGTTGAATTGAACCTCTTCTGTAGGCTGATTGTCTATGATATGGCTAGGCAGTTGGCTGCCCCAAGCTAGGGAAGTGGTAAATGTGCTGCACCTCTTTTCCTGTCTGCTTTTTTGGACCTAGCCGGTTCGCCCTATAATACAAATATGGGGGAAGCCTGTGTTCCAGAGCTTTGGTCCACACAAGAAGAAATGTTATGACTGCTGCAGAGTCCAGGGGAAGGCTGCTGTGCCTTGCAATCTGTTGAAAGGCACCAGGAGCCTGAAGATCTACCAGTCCCTGGAGAACACCAAGCATGGACTTCTACGTTGTGAAGGTATGCCTAGGCAGCCTAATAGAGATAGTTATGGAAGTTCTCCTGCATATGTTCAGGTTTAACTGTACATGGCAGCCAGTTATGAAGCGTAGTGCCCTGTGTAGGTGATAGGCCCTCCAGTAACGAACTGTTCAGTGATCTGGCTCCCTCCCCAGTGGTCAGTTTCCTATGCTAGCAGGTATCAAACCTGTATTACAGAGACCCCTAGCCTGGCCACATGGAATGGGAAAGAATCAACAAGTGTACGCTTGGGGACCTCTGCAGAGTCCAGAGGAGGGCTGATGTGCCTTGCAGTCCATCAGAAGGCACCGGGCAAATAAGGAGGAGGCCCGGGTTCCAGGGCTTTGGCCCACACAAGAAGAAATGTTGTGACTGCTGCAGAGTCCAGAGGAGGGCTGATGTGTCTTGCAGTCCAGCGGAAGGCACCGGAGCCCAGAGATCTACCAGTCCCTGGAGAGCACCAAGCATGGACTACTACCTTGTGGAGGTATGCCTGGGAAGCCTAATAGAGATAGTTGGGGACGTCCTACTGCATATGGTCAGGTTGAGCTGTATCATCAATATGTTCAAGTAAAAGTTGTATCAATTGTTCCGAGCCTGCTCTGAAATAAGTTAAAGGGGTGCATGATGGTTCCTGATGTATGAAAGAATTTGGGTCAGTAAAACACATAAGGTGTATGAAGAAAAGCCACTACTACAAGGTTAACTCAGAAGGACAAGTCAGAGGAGGAATGCAGTTGTCTGGGGTAATCAAGAACTAGTGCAAGTACATAGCAGCCAGTCGTAAATCATGGTACCTGGTGTAGGTGAGGGGACCTCCGGTAGCGAGGGGGTCAGTGATCTGGCTCCTTTAACAGTGGTCAGTTTCCCATAGTATCTGGCACCGAACTCGTGTTATGGAGACCCTTAGCCTTGCCAAGTGGTATAGGAAGGAAGAAGTGCGCGAATGAAGTCTGTGCTAAATGCATGGCGGGACCCCACTCTGTCACTGGGAGTCAGGTGGCAGAGATATGCTGGACTGATGGTCAGGGCATGGGCTCAGCAGTGTCCCTCTGAATTGCAACATACATTACGCAAGGTGTGTAGTGAAACTGGACAGCATTTTTTGGAGGAACTTTGTACTTTTATTACTACACACAGTGACACGGCCTATCTCCAAGACGAAAAACTGCCTTAATGGTTGATTCTCCCATGACCGCAGTTCCTGCCCGGACATTGATGAGTGTGTACACGCTGAAATGTACCCCAACGTGCAGGGCAAGTGGCCCCACCCACATGTAATGTTAAAGAGGTTTTGTAGTTTCTCCAAGCTTCTTCTTCAGTTTTAATGAGTGATAGGAACTTACCCCTCAATTTATATCCACAGAGGTGGCACAGAAACTTTAGTCCAATTACCATGGAATGTGTAGATGTTGATTGTTCAAGAACAGGATAGGATTCTGAACTTGTCGCATCAGCTTCTTGGACAATCAACGTTTACATATTCTATGGTGATTAGGGATGAGCCGAACACCCCCCGGTTCGGTTCGCACCAGAACCCGCGAACGGACCGCAAGTTCGCACGAACGTTAGAACCCCATTGACGTCTATGGGACTCGAACGTTCGAAATCAAAAGTGCTCATTTTAAAGGCTAATTTGCATGGTATTGTCCTAAAAAGGGTGTGGGGACCCGGGTCCTACCCCAGGGGACATGTATCAATGCAAAAAAAACTTTTAAAAACGGCCGTTTTTTCAGGAGCAGTGATTTTAATGATGCTTAAAGTAAAAAAAAAAAAGTGAAATATTCCTTTAAATATCGTACCTGGGGGGTGTCTATAGTATGCCTGTAAAGTGACGCGTGTTTCCCATGTTTAGAACAGTCCCTGCACCAAATGTCATTTTTAAAGGAAAAAATCTCATTTAAAACTGCTTGCGGGTTTAATGTCATGTCGGGTCCTGGCAATATGGATGAAAATCAGTGAGACAAACGGCATGGGTACCCCCCAGTCCATTACCAGGCCCTTTGGGTCTTGTATGGATATTAAGGGGAACCCCGCACCCAAATTAAAATAAGGAAAGGTCCCTATATACTCTGAACAGCAGTATACAGGCGGTGCAAACAAGACAGGGACTGTAGGTTTGTTGTTAAGTAGAATCTCTTTGTAATTTTGAACATTTTTAACGTGTTTAGCTCCAGCCAAAAAATCTTTTCTAAGCTTTTTGGAAAACATAGGGAAGGGTTATCACCCCTGTGACATTTGTTTTGCGTCTTTCCTCCTCTTCAGAAGATTTCACCTCACTTTTTTGTCCCAATGAAAAATGTTTTTTGAAAATTTGGGTTTTTTTGTGGAACAAGGATTGGAAAGCATCAGTGGAAAGGAGAAATTGTTTTCCCATATTAACTCTTACATGAGAGAATTTCCCTTCCTAGGGGTAGATTTCATCTCACTTCCTGTTGTCTCCTTCCGTTTGCAAGTAGGAGTCGTTTGTAAGTTAGATGTTTGAAAGTAGGGTCCTGCCCTATATACTCAGCAGAAATTTGGGCCTTAGGTGTTGCTGTGGCCAAAACACTGTAAGCCCTCACAGGGCCCTGCTGTGAAATATTAGATCAAGAATTGTAATTACATGCCCCTGTTGAACAGGAGCTGAAAAATTAGGCCTTAGGCACTGGTGCTGGTGCCACAACACTGCAACCCCTCACAGACACTCTAGTTGGAACGCAGGAACGAGCCCTGCTGCAAAGTATTGCATCAAAAATTGTAATTACACGCCCCTGTTAGACAGGGGCAGAAAAATTGGGCCTTAGGCACTGGTGCTGGTGCCACAACACTGCAACCCCTCACAGACACTCTAGTTGGAACGCAGGAACGAGCCCTGCTGCAAAGTATTGCATCAAAAATTGTAATTACACGCCCCTGTTAGACAGGGGCAGAAAAATTGGGCCTTAGGCACTGGTGCTGGTGCCACAACACTGCAACCCCTCACAGACACTCTAGTTGGAACGCAGGAACGAGCCCTGCTGCAAAGTATTGCATCAAAAATTGTAATTACACGCCCCTGTTAGACAGGGGCAGAAAAATTGGGCCTTAGGCACTGGTGCTGGTGCCACAACACTGCAACCCCTCACAGACACTCTAGTTGGAATGCAGGAACGAGCCCTGCTGCAAAGTATTACATCAAAAATTGTAATTACACGCCCCTGTTATACAGGGGCTGAAAAATTGTGCCTTAGGCACTGGTGGTGGCGCCCAGAACCAAAAATGTTCTTACAAGCTATCAGCGTGATGATTGAGGAGGAAGAGGATAATTACTCAGGGATAGTCACTCAGCATCAGCATAGGCAGTCTTTGAAGGGATCTGAAAAAAATTATTCAGTTACATCAGCATCAGGTGCTTGGTAGCTGGTGGTGATCCAAGACTGATTCATTTTTATGAAGGTCAGCCGATCGACCGAGTCAGTGGACAGACGCACCCTGTGATCGGTTACCACGCCTCCAGCAGCACTGAATGTGCGTTCCGAAAGAACGCTGGATGCAGGACAGGCCAGTAGCTCAATTGCATACTGTGCAAGCTCTGGCCAGTGATCCATCCTCAAGACCCAGTAACTCAGAGGATTTTCGGTGGGAAAGGTGTCCAAGTCTGATCTTGCCCCTAGGTATTCCTGCACCATGTAAAACAGACGCTGGCGATGGTTGCTGGAACCGATCATACCTTGGGGCTGCGGACCAAAAAATTGTCTGAACGCATCGGTCAGACGGCCACCTTCTCCACCGCTCCTTCTTTGACTGACCGAAGCCTCAGCAACACGTTGTCCAGAAACAGGAGTTTGTAACCTCCCAGTCTCTGGGAACGCGTTGCACAGACCTTTCTGCAAGGCCTCCCGAAGATGTTTCATCCTCTGCTCCCTCTGCGATGGCAAGATAAGGTCCGCAACCTTACCCTTGTAACGTGGATCAAGGAGGGTTGCCAGCCAGTATTGGTCCTTCTCCTTGATACCACGAATACGAGGATCCTTACGCAGGCTTTGCAGGATCAGGGAGGCCATGCAGCGTAGGTTTGCTGAGGCATTCGGTCCGGAGTCCTCTGGGTCACTAAGGACAACAACGTCCGCAGCCACCTCCTCCCAGCCACGTACAAGTCCATGTGTTCCTTGGGACTGATCCCTTAAAGACTGCTGATGCTGAGTGCCAGGCTCCACCTCCATACTGACACAATCTTCCTCCTCCTCCTCCTCCTCGTCCTCTTCCTGTGTGATCGGCGGGCACGCAGGAACACTGTCTGGATAAAGGGGGCCTTGAGAGCTAAGGAAGTCCTCCTCTTCCTGCCTCTGTTCTGCCTCAAGTGCCCTGTCCATTATTCCACGCAGCGTGTGCTCCAACAGGTGGACAAGGGGGACAGTGTCACTGATGCATGCACTGTCAGTGCTCACCATCCTCGTGGCCTCCTCGAATGGTGACAGGACAGTGCATGCATCCCTGATCATGGCCCACTGGCGTGGGGAAAAAAAACCAAGGTCCCCTGACCCTGTCCTGGTGCCATAGTCGCACAGGTACTCATTGATGGCCCTCTGCTGCGTGTGCAGCCGCTGCAGCATGGCCAACGTTGAGTTCCACCTGGTGGGCATGTCACAGATTAGGCGGTTCTTGGGCAGGTTAAACTCCTTTTGGAGGTCCGTCAGCCGAGCACTGGCATTATATGACCGGCGGAAATGCACACAGACTTTCCTGGCCTGCCTCAGGACATCCTGTAAGCCCGGGTACCTGCCCAAGAACCGCTGCACCACCAAGTTAAGGACGTGAGCCAAACAGGGCACATGGGTCAGTTGTCCCTGTCGGAGGGCAGAGAGGAGGTTGGTGCCATTGTCGCAAACTACCATTCCTGCCTTAAGTTGGCGTGGCGTCAACCACCTCTGAACCTGCCCCTGCAGAGCTGACAGAACCTCTGCCCCAGTGTGGCTCCTGTCCCCCAAGCACACCAGCTCAAGCACCGCATGGCATCTTTTGGCCTGCGTACTTGCGTAGCCCCTTGAACGCCTACGGAGCACCGCTGGTTCCGAGGAAGAGGCCATGGAGGAAGAAGAAGAGGAGGGGGTGGAGGAGAGAGGTGTGTCACAATCAGCATTTTGGAGGCGTGGTGGCGGAACAACCTCCAACACTACTGCACCTTGTCCTGCATCCTTCCCAGCTGCCAGCAGAGTCACCCAATGCGCCGTGAAACTTAAGTAACGTCCCTGTCCATGCCTGCTGGACCATGAGTCAGCGGTAATATGCACCTTACCGCTGACCGCCCTGTCCAGCGAGGCATGGACATTGCCTTCCACATGCCGGTAGAGAGCTGGAATCGCCTTCCGTGAGAAAAAGTGGCGTTTGGGTACCTGCCACTGAGGAACCGCACATTCCACAAACTCACGGAAGGGGGCAGAGTCTACCAACTGAAAAGGCAGCAGTTGAAGTGCTAGCAATTTTGCCAAGCTAGCATTCAACCGCTGGGCATGTGGATGGCTGGGAGCAAACTTCTTTCGGCGGTGCAGCAGCTGGGGCAGGGAAATTTGCCTGGTACAATCTGGCGTCGGTGTACCAAAAGCAGATTGCCCACAAGTACTTGGCTGTGACACACCTAATTCTACACCTTCATTCCTCTCACTGCAGGTCTCAGAGAGGACTGAAGGTCTAGTGGGGTTGGAAATCTCAGCTGATGAGGAGCAAGGAGAGATCCTCTTTGTTCTTTGGTGTGGGTCTTTTAGATATGCTTGCCAACGAACTGCATGGCAGGTCAACATATGTCTGGTCAAGCATGTGGTACCCAAGCGGGAGATGTTTTGGCCACGCGAGATACGCTTGAGACATATGTTGCAAATAGCAGCGGTGCGATCTGATGCACTCGTCTCAAAAAAGGCCCACACCAAAGAACTTTTTGAATAACGCGCAGAGACTGCAGCGCCCTGCACATGTGGAGCTTTGGGGTGTGATGCAGTCAATGTGCTGCCCTTAGGCTGGCCCCTGGAGGGCATCCTGCCTCGTTGGTGATGTGCCACCTCCTCCTCCTCCTCCTCCTCCTCTCTCCTATCAGGCACCCACGTTGAGTCAGTGACCTCATCATCCCCTCCCTCCTCATCACTGGAGCAAACCTGGCAGTATGCTGCAGCAGGGGGAGCATGACTGCCAGATTGCTGTCCTTCTTGGGCACCCCCTCTGTCCGTGCTCATGTTACTGCCTTCATCGAGCTCAGTATCATCATCAGAGCCTTCCAAACGCTGGGCATCCTCCTGGAGCATGTACCCAACACTGTGGTCAAACAGTTCGAGGGAATCCTCATGAGGACATGGTGGAGCTAGGGAAGGAGTCACTGATGACATTGAGCTGAGGGAAGAGGCCGCTGCTTTGCCAGACAAAGCACCCTGGGCATGGGTGAGAGAGGATGAGGAGGATGAGGACGGCTTGGTCATCCACTCGACCAAGTTTTCCGCATGTTGCGGCTCAACACGGCCAGCTGCCGAAAAAAAGGCCAAGCGTGTCCCATGGCCACGTGCTGATGAGGATGCACCGTCTCCACGACCAGCACTAGACACAGAGCCTGCTTGCCCTCTCTTATTGGCTTGTGACTGTCTGCCTCTCCTTCTTGGCCTTCCAGACATACTAATGGCCTGTAGCTGCACTAAGCTGGGATAGAACACCTGTAATTTTCTTCAGGTAGCTTTATATACTGTAACCAGACAAGCCTGCCTGTCAGTAGGAAGATAACAGGAACGGATCTAGCTGAACACTGTGAGCAGGACGCACTGCACTAAATGTAAATAGCAGGAACGGATCTAGCTGAACACTGTGAGCAGGACGCACTGACTGCACTAAATGTAAATAGCAGGAACGGATCTAGCTGAACACTGTGAGCAGGACGCACTGCACTAAATGTAAATAGCAGGAACAGATCTAGCTGAACACTGTGAGCAGGACGCACTGCACTAAATGTAAATAGCAGGAACGGATCTAGCTGAACACTGTGAGCAGGACGCACTGACTGCACTAAATGTAAATAGCAGGAACAGATCTAGCTGAACACTGTGAGCAGGACGCACTGCACTAAATGTAAATAGCAGGAACAGATCTAGCTGAACACTGTGAGCAGGACGCACTGCACTAAATGTAAATAGCAGGAACGGATCTAGCTGAACACTGTGAGCAGGACGCACTGACTGCACTAAATGTAAATAGCAGGAACAGATCTAGCTGAACACTGTGAGCAGGACGCACTGACTGCACTAAATGTAAATAGCAGGAACAGATCTAGCTGAACACTGTGAGCAGGACGCACTGCACTAAATGTAAATAGCAGGAACGGATCTAGCTGAACACTGTGAGCAGGACGCACTGCACTAAATGTAAATAGCAGGAACGGATCTAGCTGAACACTGTGAGCAGGACGCACTGCACTAAATGTAAATAGCAGGAACGGATCTAGCTGAACACTGTGAGCAGGACGCACTGCACTAAATGTAAATAGCAGGAACGGATCTAGCTGAACACTGTGAGCAGGACGCACTGCACTAAATGTAAATAGCAGGAACGGATCTAGCTGAACACTGTGAGCAGGACGCACTGACTGCACTAAATGTAAATAGCAGGAACGGATCTAGCTGAACACTGTGAGCAGGACGCACTGCACTAAATGTAAATAGCAGGAACGGATCTAGCTGAACACTGTGAGCAGGACGCACTGCACTAAATGTAAATAGCAGGAACGGATCTAGCTGAACACTGTGAGCAGGACGCACTGCACTAAATGTAAATAGCAGGAACGGATCTAGCTGAACACTGTGAGCAGGACGCACTGCACTAAATGTAAATAGCAGGAACGGATCTAGCTGAACACTGTGAGCAGGACGCACTGACTGCACTAAATGTAAATAGCAGGAACGGATCTAGCTGAACACTGTGAGCAGGACGCACTGCACTAAATGTAAATAGCAGGAACGGATCTAGCTGAACACTGTGAGCAGGACACACTGACTGCACTAAATGTAAATAGCAGGAACGGATCTAGCTGAACACTGTGAGCAGGACGCACTGCACTAAATGTAAATAGCAGGAACGGATCTAGCTGAACACTGTGAGCAGGACGCACTGCACTAAATGTAAATAGCAGGAACGGATCTAGCTGAACACTGTGAGCAGGACGCACTGCACTAAATGTAAATAGCAGGAACGGATCTAGCTGAACACTGTGAGCAGGACGCACTGCACTAAATGTAAATACCAGGAACGGATCTAGCTGAACACTGTGAGCAGGACGCACTGACTGCACTAAATGTAAATAGCAGGAACGGATCTAGCTGAACACTGTGAGCAGGACGCACTGACTGCACTAAATGTAAATAGCAGGAACAGATCTAGCTGAACACTGTGAGCAGGACGCACTGCACTAAATGTAAAGAGCAGGAACGGATCTAGCTGAACACTGTGAGCAGGACGCACTGCACTAAATGTAAAGAGCAGGAACAGATCTAGCTGAACACTGTGAGCAGGACGCACTGCACTAAATGTAAAGAGCAGGAACAGATCTAGCCTAATCTAGCTCTCAAATCAAATGACACTGTCTGTCTCTCTCTCTATCAGCACACCGGAACACACTACACAGGGCCGCCGTGCAGGCGGCCTTATATAGTGTGGGGCGTGTACTAAATCCCCTGAGCCATAATTGGCCAAAGCCACCCTGGCTTTGGCCAATTACAGCTCTCTCTACTGACGGCGCTGTGATTGGCCAGCATGCGGGTCATAGTGCATGCTTGGCCAATCATCAGCCAGCAATGCACTGCGATGCCGCAGTGAATTATGGGCCGTGACGCGCCACACGAATTTGGCGCGAACGGCCCATAACGTTCGCAATTCGACGGACGGTCGAACAGCCGATGTTCGAGTCGAACATGGGTTCGACTCGAACACGAAGCTCATCCCTAATGGTGATTGGATCACTCACCGCAACTGAGGAAGTGGCTTGGAGAAGTTACGAAATGTCTTCAGCATTCCTGAACAAGTCCAATTGAGTTCCACTACTACTACTAGCTAGAGCAGACTTTGTCAACCATTTCACCACAGAGGAACCCTTGAAATAACTTTCCGGTCTGAGGGAACCTCTGCTAAAGAATACTAAATCTACATCTTATGATACATCAGTGCGATGGTCAGTGGGAAGAATTCTCTATGCACTTGTGGTCATTGGGAAGAATCACCCCCTTACAGATAACTTAAAAGATCAATGGTGTCAACTTATCTGAGAGGTAGAAATTGGTCATTGCTAAAGGAACCCATAGCAACCTCGGGAGGAACCCTAGTTGAGGAACCTTGAGCTAGTCTGTTTTGTGGGGTAATATTTGTTGGGTGTACATGACTATACGATGTGAAGGCTGCCTATGAAATGCTCATGCCTGATGTAGTGAAAATGATTAGTAGCTTGATAACCCCCACTTAACTCTTTGCCTCATCAAAATCTCCTGTTTGGCTTTAGAAGTTCTCACTGTCAACCATTCTCAGCCATGTATTAAAGGACAGTCAACCTGAAGTAGTAGTTACCTTGAAGGAAAAGAACTATTAAAAAGATACTCCGTGCAAAGGTAAATGTAGATGGTGAATTATTAGGCCTATCCAGGAAACATTGCAACACTGAAAATATAAGACGCACCATTCAATTTACATGTAGTCTAATGCCCCGTACACACGGTCGGACTTTGTTCGGACATTCCGACAACAAAATCCTAGGATTTTTTCAGACGGATGTTGGCTCAAACTTGTCTTGCATACACACGGTCACACAAAGTTGTCGGAAAATCCTATTATTCTGAACGCGGTGACGTAAAACACGTACGTCGGGACTATAAACGGGGCAGTGGCCAATAGCTTTCATCTCCTTATTTATTCTGAGCATGCGTGGCACTTTGTCCGTCGGATTTGTGTACACACGATCGGAAATTCTGACAACGGATTTTGTTGTCAGAAAATTTGAGATCCAGATCTCAAATTTTGCTTGTCGGAAGTTCCAACGGAAAATGTCCGATGGAGCCTACACACGGTCGGAATTATCGACAACAAGCTCCCATCGAACATTTGTTGTCGGAAATTCCGACCGTGTGTACGCGGCATAAGTTTTATCTACTCTACTGATGCCAATTTCAGTAAGGGAGGTCATCAGAACTAGGGGAACAGTCGTCTCTCGTCTAGTAATAATCACATTCAATTGAACTCATCTGTAATTTTGTAGAGGTTTCATAGCTTCTCCAAGTTTCTTCTTAAATTCTAATGAGTGATAGGAACATACCCCAGCACAGTGGCGTCACTAGGGTTGGTGTCACCTGGTGACCCCATTCGGGCTCTCTCCTGTCTATCCTGCAACAGTATCCCGCAGGGCACTTGGCAGGCTAGTTTCAGGCCAACAGGTGGGGGGGTGACACCTTCTCGATCAGATATCACTTCCTACTTGATGGTGTCACCCCTCTGGCGAGTGTCACACGGTTGCAGTCCGCACCTCCATAGCAAAGCCACTGCCCCAGCATTCACACAGATGACACAGAAACCTTAACCCAATAATTATGGAATGTGTAGATTTTGACTGTACAAAAACGGGATGGGATTCTGATCTTGTCCCATCTTTGTTCTTGGACAATCAACATCTACATCCATGGAGATTGGAACTGAAGAAGTGACTTGGAGAAGCTATGAAACATCTTCAGCATTACAGAACAAGTCCAGTTGAATGTGATTAACTACTACTAGCTAGGGGAACACACGATCGCACATTCCGACAACAAAATCCTTTTTTTTTTTTTTTCCCGACGGAAGTTGGCTCAAACTTGTCTTGCATACACACGGTCACACAAATGTTGTCGAAAATTCCGAACGTCAAGAACGCGGTGACCTACAACACGACGAGCTGAGAAAAAAGAAATTCAATAGCCAGTGTGGCTCTTCTGCTTGATTCCGAGCATGCGTGGAACTTTGTGCGTCAGAATTGTGTACACGCTATCGGAATTTCCGACAACGGATTTTGTTGTCGGAAAAATTAAGATCCAGATCTCAAATTTTGTTTGTCGGAAATTCCGACGGAAAATGTCCGATGGAGCCTACACACGGTCGGAAATATCGACAACAAGCTCCCATCGAACATTTGTTGTCGGAAATTCCGTCCGTGTGTACGTGGCATTAAGACTGCATTCACACCTGAGCAGAGCGACTTTCTGGCGTTTTTATTTGAGAGTTTTCGTCAAAATAGACTCTGACGGTCTTTCCACTGAAACGGACTTGCCTACACACGATCACACCAAAGTCCGTTCGTTTAGAACGCGATGACGTATGACGGGACTAGAAAAAGGAAGTTCAATAGCCAGTAGCCAATAGCTGCCCTTTGCGTCGTTTTTTGGTCCGTCGGACTAGCATACAGACAAACGGTTTTCCCGATAGAAATTGATTCCGTCGGAAAGATTTGAAACATGTTCTATTTCTAAGTCCGTCAGAATTTTAGAAAAGAAAAAGTCCGCTGGCGCCCACACGATCGGAATGTCTGACGGAATGATTCCGTCTGACCTTTTCTGCCGGAAAGTCCGGTCGTGTGTACGCGGCATTACAAGCATTTTACAGCTTCGGGCATTTTTGTTTAGCCAATAGAAAGCGCTAGGGAGAGGGGAGGTGGAGGAGATTAGGGGTGGAAAGCTGCTGTTTGAGCAGAAAATGCGCCTGTAAAACGTTCATGTCTCAAATTTCCAGGAGTACCCTATGAAGTCTATGGGGCCCAATCTGCCTCCAATTTGCCAAAAAAAAAGCTCCTGCACGTTTTTCGAGCAAAAGGCGTTTTGCTTTAGGTGTCAGAATGCTCAGATGTGAATGAATGGGATTTGGCTTGTTGAGCGTTTTAGAGCTTTAAACCTCAAGCAGAAATCGCTCAGGTGTGAACAAGGCCTTATGCCGCGTACACACGGTCGGACTTTTCGTCTACAAAAGTCAGACAGCCTGTCCGACAGACTTCCGGCAGACTTTCGGCGGACTTTCGACTGACTTGCGGCGGACTTTCTAACGAACAGACTTGCCTACACACGATCACACAAAAGTCCATCGAATTCTTACGTGATGACGTACACCGGACTAAAATAAGGAAGTTCATAGCCAGTAGCCAATAGGTGCCCTAGCGTAGCTTTTTGTCCGTCGGACTAGCACACAGACGAGCGGATTTCGGGGTCCGTCGTAGTTACGAAGTAAAGATTTGAAGCATGTTTCAAATCTAAAGTACGTCGGATTTGAGGCTAAAAAAGTATGTTGAAAGTCCGGAGAAGCCCACACACGATCGGATTACCAGCCAGCTTTAGTCCGTCAGCGTCCGTTGGACTTTTGTAGACGAAAAGTCCGACCGTGTGTACGCGGCATTAGTCTTTATTTGTAGAATAACATTCGTTAGGTGTACATGAAGTACCTGAAAATGTGAAGGCTGCTTATGAATTGGCCAGTCTGTTTGGCATGGGGGGGGGGGGGGGGGCGTGCGTATTGTCTAATAGTTTTGTAAAGAAAGGGTGTCCCTCTTTCCCATCTCGGAGAGTTGGGTGCAATGCCTGCCAGTGTAGTTAGGCGTTTGAACAAGATGCTAATTGTGCAGCTCCAGTAATTAAGCGGAGGTGACCACAGCACAAGGCTTCCAGGCAGCTAATGACCAGATGGTCTGACGCTTAGATAGCTTCAGACCTTAACCCCCGAGCCCCGCTAATGAACGACGAGCCTTCCTGCCAAATTCATACCCAGCCGCTTGACTCAGCCCCATGCATGTACTTCATTGGGCACATTACCAGCGCTCAGAGGAAACGGAGATGGCACAGATTGGCATCTGGGAGGATCTCTTGTATTGCACTCAGCATTTGGACCTTCAGCCATCGGGGAACTACAGGTCCCAGCACACTAGCCTAATATGAAAGTGGTTGTGAAGTGACCGGCCTCGGGTGATACACAGAGCTGAAGCAGATCCTCCTACATACATTGTACGTGTCTGTCTGCAGCCCTCTCTGCTCTACATCTGTTCAAATTGCATCATTTACACAGCATTTCCGAGCTTCCAGAAGAGAGGGGCGATATCACACACTACACAGCATAGATCAGGGAGCTGAGTGTAATCTGAGACCTGAGTGGAGGAAATAGGCACACCCCCTTCTACACAGTCTCAAAGAGAAAACTGCACAGCTGAGGCTGCCAATCATAGGCTGTGTGCTAGAGCTCCCTCCCCCCCATACCCCTGGATCTCTTGGAGTTGGCATTACCTGTCAGAAGTGACAGATAGCAGAGGAATAAGACAGCAGACAGAGATGGCACTTACCCTGTTTCCCCGAAAATAACCTAGGAACTTGACTGGCCTGCACAGAGTCCTGTCCTCAACCTGATAGAATACCTTTGGGGTGAATTAGAATGGAGACTGCGAGCCAGGCCTTCTCGTCCAACATCAGTGCCTGACCTCACAAATGCGCTTCTGGAAGAATGGTCAAACATATCCCATAGACACACTTCTAAACCTTGTGGACGGCCTTCCCAGAAGAGTTGAAGCTGTTATAGCTGCAAAGGGTGGGGCCAACTCAATATTGAACCCCGACGGACTAAGACTGGGATGCCATTAAAGGTCATGTGCGCGTAAAGGCAGGCGTCCCGATACTTTTGACAATATAGTGTATATCACTCTGTGTGTAATGAATCTATATAATATACGAGTTTCACTTTTTGAATTGAATTACCGAAATAAATGAACTTTTTGCTGATATTGTCATTTTTTGAGATGCACCTGTACATAGAGCTTTGTTATCTTCCATAACACAAAGTTCTGGCTGGATAAAAAGGCCTATAGCAGAAATGTTAAACTTGTTCTGCTCCATAGACGGTGTACCGGGGTGGGAGCTAAATAGGTTAAACTACGAAGATAACTTGAGGGTTCCTGAACTTTTTCTTCTGTCTAGTAACTCACAATAGAGGTCACGTCTTACCTCAAGGTCATCTTGTTAAATGTTTTACAGCCAGACATTTATAAATGAGTGCCGTGTCCTGTATGAATGTACTTTACTCTTTATATCCGTAATGGTGTTTACACAACAAGCTTTCCACTCTCTTCTCTGTTACCAAAACTCCGACACACCCCGTGACCTGTACGGGGAACGCCAGACTCCAACACTTCTGTCTATAATAAAAGGTCATACTGGATTATTGGGAGGATTTGTCCCTGAAATATCCCCGATATTCAGAAATAATCCACTACAATAAAAATTCCTTCATTATTCCTTATGACCACTTCTGATGAGGACCTTTCCTTAAAATTCACACTTGAATTGGTAGGGTGTGTGTTAGCAAAACTAAATCACACACACACACACACATATATATATATATTTTATTACCGTATATACTCGAGTATAAGTCGTTCCGAGTATAAGTCGAGGCCCTAATTTACCACAAAAAAATGGGAAAAACTTAGTGACCCGAGTATAAGACGAGGGTGAGAAATGCACAGCTACTGTAAGTGGAAAAGAGGGTCAACAATGCCCATTTGCATGCCTCACTGTGCCCATTTGCAGCATCACTGTGCCCATTTGCAGCCATAGGTCCCCCGAACTTCAAACTCGGTAGTTAAGGGTTCCTAGATGCCCCCTAGCTGCAGCCAAAATTTGGGGTCTCTGAACGCAAATGGTCCCGAAATGATATTGCTGCAGATGGACACAGTTGACCGACTTGGGGGCCCCGTATCTCGGGGCCACTTAGTGCTAGGAACCCCAAATTTGGTGTGCAAACTCAGTGGAACTAGCACCATAAAATAATCAAAGCTGGGGTTTCTAGCACCAAGTGTCCCCAAGATACAGGGCCCCAAAATTCGGTTCAGAAAATGTCAAGCACTTTTCTGCAGCAGAGAATGACATTTTCTGAACCGGCTTTGGGGCCACGTATCTCGGGGGCCACTTGGTTCTAGGAACCCCAGCTTTGGATATGTTATGGTACCCGTTCCACTGGGTTTGCACACCAAATTTGGGGTTCCTAGCACCTAGTGGCCCTGAGATACGTGGCCCCAAAGTCGGTTCAGAAAATGTCAAGCACTTTTCTGCAGCAGAGAATGACATTTTCTGAACCGGCTTTGGGGCCACGTATCTCGGGGCCACTTGGTTCTAGGAACCCCAGCTTTGGATATGTTATTGTACCGCTGGGTTCACACATCAAATTTGGGGTTCCTAGCACAAAGTGGCCCTGAGATACAGGGCCCCAAAGTCGGTTCGGAAAATGAATTTTTTTGCTGCAGAAAAGTGCTTGACTCGAGTATAAGTCGAGGGGGGCACTTTCAGCTCAAAAAAATGTGCTGAAAAACTCGACTTATACTCGAGTATATACGGTAAGTACCCTTTCTTGCTGTGTGTAAAAACTGCCAGTCCAGAGTTTTCCAAGACCGAAAGTTTTCCATACATACCAAAATCTGAATATATGATACAACCTCCTTTAGACGAATTAAAGTGGTTGTAAATCCTTACATACGGTGCATCTGGAAAGTATTGACAGCTCTTCACTTTTTCCACATTTTGTTATGTTACAGCGTTATTCCAAAATTAATTAAATTCATTATTTTCCTCAAAATTCTACAAACAATACCCCATAATAACAACGTGAAAAAAGTTTGTTTGAATTCTTTGCAAATTTATTAAAAAAAAAAAAAAAATCCCACATACATAAGTATTCACAGCCTTTGCCATGACACTCAAAATTGAGCTCAGGTGCCTCCTGTTTCCACTGATCATCCATGAGATGTTTCTACAACCTGATTGGAGTCCACCTGTGGTAAATTCAGTTGATTGGACATGATTTGGAAAGGCACACCCCTGTCTATATAAGGTCCCACAGTCAACAGTGCATGTCAGAGCACAAACCAAGCCATAAAGTACAAGGAATTGTCTGTCGACCTTCAAGATAGGATTGTATGGAGGCACAGATCTGGGGAAGGGTACAGAAAACTTTCTAGAGTATTGAAGGTCCCAATGACCACAATGGCCTCCATCATCTGTAAATGGAAGAAGTTTGTAACCACCAGGACTCTTCCTAGAGCGGGCCGCCCGGCCAAACTGAACGATCGGGGGAGAAGGGCCTTAGTCAAGGAGGTGAGAATCCGATGGTCTGTATGGTACAGTGGCCAGACGGAAGCCACTCCTCATTATAAGGCATAGGACAGCCTGCCTAGAGTTTGCCAAAAGGCACCTGAAGGACTCTCAGACCATGAGAAACAAAGTTCTCTGGTCTGATGAAACAAAGATTGAACTCTTTGGCCTGAATGGCAAGCGTCATGTCTGGAGGAAACCAGGCACCGCTCATCACCTGGCCAATACCATCCCTACAGTGAAGCATGGTGGTGGCAGCATCATGCTGTGGGGATGTTTTTCAGTGGCAGGAACTGGGAGACTAGTCAGGATCGAGGGAAAGATGAACGCAGCAATGTACAGAGACATCCTTGATGAAAACCTGCTCCAGAGCACTCTGGACCTCAGACTGGGGCGAGAGTTCATCTTCCAACAGGACAATGACCCTAAGCACACAGCCAGGGCCACAGGACAACTCTGTGAATGTCCTTGAGTGGCCCAGCCAGAGCCCAGACTTGAACCCGATTGAACATCTCTGGAGAGATCTGAAAATGGCTGTGCACCGACGCTCCCCATCCGACTTGATGGAGCTTGAGAGGTCCTACATTGAGGAATGGGAGAAACTGCCCAGAAATAAGTGTGTCCAGCTTGTAGCATCATACTCAAAAAAGACTTGAGGCTGTAATTGGTGCCAAAGGGGCTTCACCAAAGTATTGAGCAAAGGCTGTGAATACTTCTGTACATGGGATTTTTTAAGTTTTTTGTTTTATAATAAATTTGCAAAGATTTCAAACAAACTTCTTTCACATTGTCCTTATGGGGTATTGTTTGTAGAATTTTGAGGAAAATAATGAATTTAATCCATTTTGGAATACGGCTGTAACATAACAAAATGTGGAAAAAGTGAAGCGATGTGAATACATTCCGGAGGCACTGTATCTTTGTGTAAGGAAAAAAAAAGAAAATTAAAGTGGAACTTCACTCTGCCAGTCAACATTGATTATTTTTAATCCTTATGCTTCTAGCATTAATAAATAGATAAGGAAGTACGGTATATCGTATTTACTTGTTTTTTTTTTTTTGTTTGTTTTTTACATTTCTTTTGTTACTTCCTGGTTTTCAGGCCTAGGCAAATGATGTCATGCATCCCAGGAATCTATAATACCTGCATCTATAGCCGCCAGCATCCTAACACTAACCTATCTAGCCCTGAAAAGAAAAAATCAGTATACACACCTTTTCTGTAGGCGATCTGACCCGATCTCCGGCGGCGGAAGTTCTGATCCCACGCTGAGCTGTGTGGGCGGGTGCAAAGGAGACGTCCAACAACGGAAGCGCCATAGTGACTCTATGGGTGAAGTCACTTCCCATTCATTTCACAACCGTTGTCGGACGTGTACTCAGCAGAGCTTCCTCTGCTGGAGATCGGGTCGGATCGCCTGTAGAAATGGTATGTATACTGAGTTTTTCTTTATAGGGCTAGAGAGGTTAGTGTTAGAATGTTGGTGGCTATAGATGCAGGGACTTTACTTTTTGCATGGACTTCCACTTTAAGTAACCCAGGAGTCTCCAGGAGGGGAGGAAGCACACTCTCCTGCATGCATGCCTGAGCTAAAGGCAGATGGATTCCAGGAAGTAAATGCAACATGAATCATTTGCTTTTGCTCACAATGGCCATAGCCAGAAATGCTAAGGGGGCTTTTTTTAAGTGATTTCTCAATAAAATAAAGCATGGAGATATGGATGGATGGGGGGAGTTTGCTTTGAATATTAAAAACTAATCAAATAGTAGTTTTGGTTTGTGGTGCTCAGATGCAGTAAAGATCCGCTTTAAAAAAAAAAAAAAAAAAAAACTCTAAAATTTTGAACTTTCTATCACTTTCTGCCTTGATGACGATGGTCACCAGTACAATTCAGCTTAGTGGGGACACAGACAGCAAGAGAAACCTGACAGAGGTTCTAGTCCTTCCATATGCTATATAAAATGTAAGAAAATACACAAAGTGCTTATTCTTGAAATTTAATTTGTTATAGACCGTGATATTGGGGGTAGCAAGAATGTACCCATTGCCCTAATATTTTGTGCTAAAAGGTCCATCTTTCTTATTCCAGACAGTTGGGAGGTCTATACCAGTTATTCTCAACCAGGGTTCTATAGACCTCCAGGGTTCCTCCTGAGGTTACTAGGGATTCCTTGAAAGTAGTTTTGATCTCCCACCTACATTGACCACCAATGCACGGGGGGCAACTTTCTACAAACCTCCAATGCATGGAACACTTCTAAAATGTTGAACTTTCCATCACTTTCTGTCTTGATGACGATGGTCACCAGTACAAATAGAGATCCTGATTCAGCTTAGTGGGGACACAGACAGCAACAGGAACCTAATAGAGGTTCTAGTCCTTCCAAAATCTATACTAAATTTAAAAAAATACACAAAGTGCTCATTCTTAAAATTGAATTTGTTATGGACCATGCAATTGGGGGTGTAGCAAGAGTTTACCCATTGCCCTAATGTTTTGTGCTAAAAGGTCCACCTTTCTTATTCCAGACAGTTGAAAGTTCTACATCAGTTATTCTCAACCAGGGTTCCATAGACCTCCAGGGTTCCTCCTGAGGTTACTAGGGATTCCTTGAAAGTAGGTTTGATCTCCCACCTACATTGACCACCAATGCATGGGGGGGGGAATTTCAACAAACCTCGAATGAATGGAAGGCTTCGACAATGACCACCAATGTTAGAGAACATTACCTGTCAAATTGAATGACAAGTGGCTCTAATGTAAACGAGGGCGAGAGCAATGTTTTTGGTTAACCCCTTCAGATCCGCGCTATATCCGAATGACGGCTACAGAGCGGATCTACTTTGCCGGGAGGCCGTCAATAGACGACCTCCCCTTTGCACGCTCCCTGCGCTCCCTGCAGGGCATGCGCTGTGATCACCGAGTCAATGAGACACAGGTGATCACAGATCGGAGTAAGGGGTCGATCCCGGCCCCTTACCACGTAATCAGCTGTCAGCCAATGACAGCTGATCAAGTGATGTAAACAGAAGATCGGTAATCGTTTTTTTTTCTTCTCACGCTGACAGTGTGAGGAGAAAAAAAAAGCCGATCACTGTCTTCTGTTGAAGGGACATCGGTCTTGAAGAGGAAGAGGCACAGTCGCCTCATCTGTGCCCACCAATACCGCCTGCCAGTGCTACCTGCCAGTGCCCACAGTGCCACGAATCAGTGCCCACCAGTACATAACAGTGCCAGAAATCCATGCCATCTATTAATGCCCATGAGTGCCACCTATCAATGCCCACCAGTGGTGCCAATAAGTGCCTCATTAGTGCCACCTAGCAGTGCTGCCTATCAGTGTCACCTACCAGTGCTGATCAGTGCCCATCACTGCCACCCATCAGTGCCCATCACTGCCACCCATCAGTGACCATCAGTGCCAGCTATCAGTGCCACCTATCAGTGCCACCTATTAGTGCCCTTCAGTGCCGCCCATCAGTGCCATCCATCAGTGCCACCCATCAGTGCCACCTCTCAGTGCCCACCAATGCCACCTATCAGTGCCCACCAGTGCCACCTCATTAGTGCCCACCAGTGCCACCTTATCAGTGCCCACCAGTGTCGCCTATTAGTGCCCATCAGTGCTGCCTTATCAGTGCCCATCAGTGCCGCCTTATCAGTGCCCATCAGTGCAGCCTATCAGTGCCCATCAGTGCAGCCTCATCAGTGTACATCAGTGAAGGAGAAAAATTACCTGTTTGCTAAATGTATTAACAAATATATAAAACGTTTTTTTTATTTTTTTTTAAAATTTTGGACTTTTTAAATTTTTTTAACAAAAAATAAAAAACCCAGAGGTGATCAAATACCACCAAAAGAAAGCTCTATTTGTGAGAAAAAAATGATAAAAATTTCATTTGGACCGCGCAATTGTCGTTCAAAGAGTGACAGCGCTGAAAGCTGAAAATTGGTCTGGGCAGGAGGGGGGGTTTAGGTGCCCGGTAAGCAAGTGGTTAAACAAAGGACTCATAGTTGTATGAAAAATATAAAAACTTTGAATTTATATGTAAGAATCTACTCACGCAGCCTGGGGTTGGAAATGTAATCCCGGGACACTGCCATGGCATGTTCCTTGGCCCCCGCCAAGTCGGCATGGTTCACCCTGATCTCTACTTTGGTCGCCATCCTGGGATCCACAGTCACAGTGTCTGAAGAGCCCGTCCTCTGAGTGTTTTATAGGGGGACGTGGTGTTGTGTATATAACTCCACTCTCTGCCCATCCAGGTGAAACTCACCTACACCGGCCCATTCCCGGCTCACCTGCACAAAGCATTCCTGTGTGTACTGTAAACTGTCACAGCTCACTAACCTGCATGAAAACACCAACTGTTAACACTACGAGTGCTGCCTCTTCCCTGGGTGTTTTCATTGTAGAACACTTGCAGACTTTTAGGCTGATGCCAGACAGGTAATTCAAAGACCATCTGTCTGTCCCTATGGAATTGTTCTTTCTATTGCCGAGGCCATTTTCAATTCAGGCTGAAATCGGACGTGAAACGGTGAACGAGGACGCACCGGACCCCTGCTGGGAGCCGCAATGCGAACATAGTGTGAAACCAGCCTTAATGTTTCAGAATTGTCATCTGATATCAGCCTTAACCACTTTTTACCCCCTTAATGACCAGGCCATTTTTTGCGATACGGCACTGCGTTACTTTAACTGACAATGGTGTGGTCGTGCGACGCTGTACCCAAATAAAACTGATGTCCTTTTTTTCCTACTAATAGAGCTTTCTTTTGATGGTATTTGCAGTGCTGGGACAAGGTCATCCAGTGCCCAGGGCGAAGATGCCAAACTGTGCCCCCCCCCCTTTCCTTAGGGTTTGGGTCAAGGTTCCCCCCATCCCTGCAATAAACCATTGCTCCCAGGGCAGCCGCCCCTCCTGCCCCCCCCTTTTTCCCAGGCCTGGGTATTTGATCACCTCTGCCTTTTTTATCTTTTGCGCTATAAACAAACAAAAAAAGACAGACAATTTTGAAAAAGAAAAATAATATTTTTTACTTTCTGCTATAAAACATACCCAACAAAAAAATGTAAAAAATCTAATTTCTTCATTAGTTTAGGCCTAATGTCTTCTGCTACATGTGTTTTGGGGAAAAAAAAATCCCAATAAGCGTATATTGATTGATTTGCGCAAAAGTTATCGCGTTTACAAACTATGTGATATTTTAACGGAATTTTTATTTATTTATTTTTTTTACCAGTAATGGCGGCGACCGGCGATTTCTAGTGGGACTGCGACATTGAGGCGGACAAATCGGACACCTAACTGACACTTTTGACACTTTTTTTGGGGACCAGTGACACTAATACAGCGATCAGTGCTAAAAATATGCACTGTCACTGTACTAATGACACTGGCAGGGAAGTGGTAGTAAACTGCAGCATTAAAAAAAAAAAAAAAGCCCTGTAAGACAATGGCATAATGTGCTAGTATGCATCGCTTACCTGTAGGCACAACTTAAAAAAAAAGACTTTACTACCACTTTAAAGCGGCATTAGCATTAAACCCAAAACTAAAACTGTAATATATTGCAGCTTACCAATCATTAGATGTGGTGACTGCATCAGTTTTCTTTTCTTTGGCTTTTTTCTCCTCTGTTTTCACCTGGTGATATGGCCACAGTAACACACCTCCTGTAGTAGATTGCCTCCACTCCTGGATGAAGGAGCACAGGGGGCACCATTGGGGAGGAGGTGAGTGTTAGATGTACTAGCAGATTTAAATACACTAACAAATTGAAGCCAAACTCCAGTCACACTTTATAATCAGTTACAGCAAGCAGTTTTTTTTTTCTTTTGGAATAGAGGTTTACATGAATAAATAAAAGCTGGTTATTGTAAATTTATGTCCTTTTTTTCCCACAAGTAGAGCTTTTTTTTTGGTGGTATAAACAAAAAAAGACCGACAATTTTGAAAAAAAAAAAAAACAATATTTTTTACTTTCTGCTATAAAACACATCCAATAAAAAAATGTAAAAAATCTAATTTTTTCATCAGTTTAGGCCAATATGTATTCTGCTACATATTTTTGATGAAAAAACAAAAAAACAATAAGCGTCTATTGAGTGGTTTGCGCTAAAGTTATAGCGTCTACAAACTACTGGATAGATTTATGGAATTTGTATTAATTTATTTACTTATTACTAGTAACGGCGGTGATCAGCGATTTTTAGCAGGACTGTGACATTGCGGCGGAACAAATCGGACACCTAACTGACACTTTTTTGGGGACCAGTGACACTAATACAGTGATCAGTGTTAAACATTTGCACTGTCACTTTACTAATGACACTGGCAGGGAAGGGGTTAGCATCAGGAGCGATCAAAGAGTTAAATGTGTCCCTAGGGGATGCTTCCTAACTGTGTGGGGGGAGGGGGCTCTGACTGGGGGTAGACAGAGATCCGTGTTCCTGCTTTGCAGAAACACAAGATCTCCATCTTCCTCTCTCACAGAACGGCGGTCTGCCTTGTTTACATAGACAGACTGCCGTTCTGCCTCTCCAGAGAATGATCGGCGGGTCCTGGCAGACATCACGTGCGTCGGACCCCACTGATTGGCTCCCTCTGTGTCCAATCACAGCGGAAGCGGGTCGCGTGCGCCCCCAGGCCCTGTGCACAAAATCACGTACCTGTGCGTGATTTTGTGCAGGGCCGCCCTGCCGCAGTATATCTGTGTGGGGTGGTCCATAAGCAGTTAAAGTAAAGCTAAACCCAAAATGCAAGGCATTCTCTGAATGGAACCCTTGCCAAGCAACTGACCTCCTGTGTTCAGAATACAGCAGGGCAGCTGCTCGGCACAGGACTTGGAAGCAAGTGGAGATCACTGGAGTAGCAGTACCTACCTTAGTGATTTCCAGCTTCCAGGAGCATCGCCAAGTATAGTATATACATAGTTACATTGGTCCAAGTTGGGCCATCGTAACTATGTAGATAATGTCCATACCTGTAATTCTTCTTTAACATCTCATGGTGGGTCATTAGTTTACTGTGGGGTCAAAACAGAAAGTTGGACAGCAGTTACTTTAGTCCCTTTCTGCAGTTTATTCAACCAATAACTTGAAGAAGGTTAGGAGCACAGAATACCCCAAAACAGCAAACTTTCCAAGGCCTTCTAGTAGCAACTAAATTGATATTGGGCCTTCAAGAAGAGCCAGATAGGATACAATGACTCTTGGTGAGAGAGTAATGAGGTCTCCATTCAATGTCCATATGGCCAAATGTCCATACCTGTAATTCTTCTTTAACATCTCATGGTGGGTCATTAGTTTACTGTGGGGTCAAAACAGAAAGTTGGACACCAGTTACTTTAGTCCTTTTCTGCAGTTTATTCAACCAATAAATTGGAGAAGGTTAGGGGCACAGCAGGGGCGTAACTACCACCATAGCGACCCATGCGGGCGCTATGGGGCCCGCAGCCAAGTGGGGCCCAGTGAGGATGAGAGCACCGCCGGCACAGTCTCCCAGCCAGGGGAAGAGAGAGGAGAGAAAGAGGCGAGCTGTCCGTATCAGCAGAGAGCTGAATTGCCCGATGTAAGAGCTTTCATTAGAACTTCCAGTGTTCCCGGGGCTCACGTCACATAGCTCCACCTCTTGGCCCGGCGCCTTTTATAGACAGAACGCCAATCCAATGCGGGACATGTGACGTCATCAAAGGCGTCGGGCCAAGAGGTGGGGCTATGTGACGATGAGCCCCGGGAAGGCAGGAAATTCAAATGAAAGCTATTACAGCGGGCAATCCTGCTCTCTGCTGATCCGGGTGGCTTGCCTCTTCCTCTGCATAGGTGAGGCTGTATGGGGCACAGGCAGACCAGGCTGTATGGGGCATAGGTCACGCTGTATGGGGCACAGGTCACACTGTATGGGGCACAGGTCATGCTGTATGGGGCACAGGCAGACCAGGCTGTATGGGGCACAGGTCACGCAGTATGGGGCACAGGTCACACTGCATTGGGCACAGGTCATGTTGCATGGGGCACAGGTCACGCTGCATGGGGCACAGGTCATGCTGCATTATGCACAGGTCATGCTGCATTGGGCACAGGTCACGTTGTATGGGGCACAGGTCACGCTATATGGGGCACAGGTCACGCTGTATTGGGCACAGGTAACGCTGTATGGGGCACAGGTCATGCTGCATGGGGCACAGGTCACGCTGCATGGGGCACAGGTCACGCTGCATGGGGCACAGGTCACACTGTATGGGGCACAGGTCACGCTGTATGGGGCACAGGTCATGCTGCATTGTGCACAGGTCACGCTGCATGGGGCACAGGTCACGCTGCATGGGGCACAGGTCACGCTGTATGGGGCACAGGTCATGCTGTATGGGGCACAGGTCACGCTGTATTGGGCACAGGTCACGCTGCATTGTGCACAGGTCACGCTGTATGTGGCACAGCTCACGCTGCATTGACACTAGGGCAGCTGTGGGGGGGGGGCTGTTTGCAGGGGGGCCCCATACAACATTTTGCTATGGGGCCCTGCTATTTCTAGTTACGCCCCTGGGGCACATAATACCCCAAAACAGCAAACTTTCCAAGGCCTTCTAGTAGCAGCTAAATTGATAGTGGGCCTTTAAGAAGAGCCAGGTAGGATACAATGACTCTAGGTGAAAGAGTAATGAGGTCTCTGTCCGATGTCCATGTGGCCAGAGCTTCTCCCAAGCTCTCCTGGACACTCTTTTGTATAGCTGACTCATCTGGAGATGCCCTCCCTGGGTAGCCACACTCCTGTTTCTTTTAGAAATGCTTCCTATGGGTTGCCGCCAACACATAAACCATAGACAAGTCTTACTTAACATTTTTTGTCCCAGGGGACCCCAAAAAATTCTTTTTAGGCCTCAGGGAACCCCTGTAGAAACCAATTCATTGGGATTTGGGGGGAAAATGCAATTTACATTGGTAGCCAAAGGGAAAAATGCCCCCCCCCCCCCATTGTGGTCAGGATACCACTCTTAAAGACAGCTAAGAAGATCATTGGTGTCATTTGGCTAGCTGTGCCAGGTGGTGCTGGCTTCAGAAGTAGTTGGGCACCATCAAATGGGAGGTCAATCAGCAGGGATGAACTCCCAGTTCAGTCTAAACATACGTTCGAATAAATATCCTTTTGCAAATTCTATCCTTTTACAGGATATAGAATATATGTAAAACGTATAGATCCTTCAGGTTTGGTATGACTCTCAATGGAGAAAAAAAAAATCAAGAAAAAAAAAAGTAACCCCCCCCCTCTTAAAAATCCATACCAGGCCGTTATCTTCCTGGGCAGGAAAGGGTGGGGACAAGCATGTGGCCCCCTCCCTCCTGAACCATACCAAGCCACATGCCCTCAACATGGGGGGGGGGGTAACCTTGCCAGGAAGGCTTCCCTGTCAATGCACCTAGCCCAGATGTTAATGAGGACAAGGGCCTCTTCCTCACAACTCTGGCCCGGTGGTTGTGGGGGCCTGCAGGGCTTACCAGAAGCTGTTATCCCCTTTTAAAAATAAGAAAACCCAGGAACTGACCCCCTCCCCATGCGAATGAGTAAGGAATACATATTACTCCTACTCATTTACAAAAAAAGGGGGAAGTAAATAAAAAGAGACACATGGGGTTGATTTACTAAAACTGGAGAGTGCAAAATCTGATGCAGCTGTGCATGGGAGCCAATCAGCTTCCAGTTTTTTTTCCTTTTTGTCAAAGCTTAATTGAACAAGCTGAAGTATATGATTGGCTACCATGCAGAGCTGCACCAGATTCTGCACTCTCCAGTTTTAGTAAATCAACCCCACAGTCTCTTTGCAGCCACTTCCTTTCTATATACCTCTAGTCCAGTCTAGTCTAGTCTAGGATTTCTCAGGGTGGGTTTCCCGATGGTGACAACAATGGATCAAACCACGTCGATCATTTTGAAACAGACACTTGTAGACCATGAGACAGGGTGACAACACAGGAGCACAGTTTGGAGACAGGTACAGAGCATTGTCACCCTATCATAGGAAATACCCAAACAAGGACCTTCATGACAGGATCACCAGGGAACCTTTTTTCAAAAAGCTGAAGATTTAAAAAAAAAAAAAAAAAAAATGATATGGCAAGTTAAAGTGGTTGGAAACTCTTTTTGGTGACTTTTACCTATAGGTAAGCCTAGAATAAGGGGGGGGGGGGGGGGAATATCACCGCTCTGAAAGAGGTCTGTGAGGAACAAACATTTTCTCCATGCTGGAAGTAACAGGTGCCGGCAATGCTGGTAATTGAGAGGTAAACGAAAAATCCTGGACAGCCGCACTCAAAAGTAATCTTTGATCTTTATTTAAGTATGATCATAAAAATACATGCCACAGCATCACAAAGCAGGAAAGCTGACGCGTTTCACACTGTAGTCAGTGCTTAATCATAGCTTAGATGCTTCTGATGTTGTCTCTGGTTCATGAGGGTCTTGACACAAGGAATGCAACAGTTGTAGCCCATGTCCTGGATATGTTTGTGTGTGTGGTGGCTCTTGAAGCACTGACTATCCACAGTCCACTCCTTGTGAATCTCCCCCAAATTGAATGGCCTTTGCTTCACAACCCTCTCAAGGCTTCGGTTATCCCTGCTACTTGTGCATCTTTTTCTACCACACTTTTTCTTTCCACTCAACTTTCCATTAATATGCTTGGATACAGCACTCTGTGAACAGCCAAATTCTTTAGCAATGACCTTTTGTGGCTTGCCCTCCTTGTGGAGGTTGTCAATGACTGTCTTTTGGACAACTGCCAAGTCAGCAGTCTTCCCCATGATTGTGTAACCTACTGAACCAGACTGAGAGACCATTTAAAGTGGTTGTAAACCCTTTTGTCTGTCTTTTATCTATAGGAAAGCCTAGAATAAGGCTTACCTATAGGTAGTGGAAATATCTTCTAAACGTGCGCCGTTTAGGAGGTATTTCACTTGCAGTGCGCCAATGTCATCATCGGCGCATGCCGGATCATTGCCCCGTTTCTTACCCCAGCGTGTGACGTCACGCGACTCTGGCCAGTCACAGAGCCGGAGTCCGTGGCCCCGGAATGAAGCAGGGCGAAGATGGACGCGGCCTGTTCAGGGGACAGCGCTAGCTTCGTGTGCAGGTAAGTGCCATATAAGGGGCTAGTATGCGATGCATACTAGCCCATTATGCTTTTCATTTGCAGGCCTTGTTTACTTCCTCTTTAACCGCTTGCCGACCAGCCGCCGCAGTTGTACTGCAGCAACATGGCTCGGCTGCGTGAATCACCGTTATGTTACGTCGCTTTTTTGGCCACTAGGGGCGTGCACCCACTGCTGGCCCCCGGAGCCGATGCGAGTCCGCCGGGCTCCCGCGATCGCTCGTGACATGGCGAGAACCGGAATCTCTGTGTGTAAACACACAGATCCCAGTTCTCTGAGGGGAGAAGAGACTGATCGTCTGTTCGTACAAAGTATGAACACCGATCTATCGCTTCCTCTAGCTAGTCCCCTCCCCCCTTCAGTTAGAACACAGAGAGGGAACAAAGTTAACCCCTTGATCGCCCCCTAGTGTTAACCCCTTCCCTGCCAGTGACATTTTTACAGTAATCAGTGCATTTTTATAGCACTGATTGCTGTATAAAATGCCAATGGTCCCAAAAATGTGTCAAAATTGTCCGATGTGTCCGCCATAATGTCGCAGTCACGATAAAAATCGCAGATCGGCGCCATTACTAGTAAAAAAAATTAGTTATAATAAAAATGCTATAAATCTATCCCCTATTTTGTACACGCTATAACTTTATTGCTTATTGCGATTTTTTTTTACCAAAAATATGCAGAAGAATACATATCAGCCTAAACTGAGAAAAAATTTGTCTTAAAAAAAAAAAATTGGATATTTATTATAGCAAAAAGTAAAAAATATTGTGTTTTTTTCAAACTTGTCACTCTTCTTTTGTTTATAGCGCAAAAAATAAAAACCGCAGCGATCATCAAATACCACCAAAAGAAAGCTCTATTTGTGGGAAGAAAAGGACATGAATTTTGTTTGAGTACAGCATCGCATGACCGTGCAATTGTCAGGTAAAGCGAAGTGCCGAATCGCAAAAAATGCTCTGGTCATTCAGCAGCCAAATCTTCGGGGGCTGAAGTGGTTAAGGGGTTGATTTACTAAAACTGGAGAGTGTAAAATCTGGTGCAGCTGTACATGGTAGCCAATCGGCTTCTAACGTCAGCTTGTTCAATTAAGCTTGGACAATAAAACCTGGAAGCTGATTGGTTTTCTACGCACAGCTACACCAGACTTTGCACGCTCCAGTTTTAGTAAATCAACCTCTAAAGATCCTATGAGATTTTAGTGATTGGGTTTCCATGTACTTTAACATTAGTGAAAGTGAAAGTCAGAGAAGGGCTCTTTTCATGGAACAGATGACAATATTTGTAGTGATAACAGTGGGAGGCGCGTCTGACGGAACTGATTTATTGTTGCAGCAATTCTTGTAGAGTGACGGAACCTGTTCTGATGAGCGGGGGAAGGGTGATACCTGCCTATCTTCATCGTTGTCCTTGGGCTAAAACTGGAAATGTTTGAAGCAATTCAGTTAAAAAGTAACTTCAATATTCAACAAATGCTCTTTGGCTACAGAGGGCGAACCCACACAACTGTCTTTTTTTTTTTTTTTTGCTTAGTCTGTCAAAAAAAAATGTCAAAAATGTCTCCCTTTTGCTTGCAAACAAAAATATTAACTATTGATCGATAGGGTGTTTATTTTTTCTTTTAACAATCGTAGTGCCCGTAGGAATGCAATGCCGAAAATGGCGTGCACGAGTAACCAGGAGTATAAGCATATTTTTAACCACTTCATGGCCGCGCTATAGCCGAAAGATGGATACAGCACGGGCTTAAAATCCCAGGAGGGCGTTTATGTACGTCCTCACGTGCTTGCGGTGCGCGGGCAGCACGCTCTGTGATCACAGAGTCCTTGGGACTCCGCTGATCACAGATCGGAGTAAAGGGCTGATCCCGGCCCTTTACCACGTGATCAGCTGTCAGTCAATGACAGCTGATCATGTGATGTAAACAGAAGCCGGTAATCTGAATTTTTTTCCCTCAAGCTGACTGCCAACCAGTGCCCACCAGTGCCACCTATCAGTGTCCACCAGGGCTGCCAACCAGTGCTTATCAGTGCCTCATTCTCAGTGCCACCTATCAGTGCCACCTTTCCGTGCTGCCTATCAATGCCACCTACCAGTGCCTATCAGTGCCCATCAGTGCCACCTTTCAGTGCAGCCTCATCAGTGCCTCCTGATCAGTGCCCACCAGTGCTGCCTCATCAGTGCCACCTATCAGCGCACATCAATGAAGGAGAAAAAGTATCTGTTTGCAAAAGTTTATCAGAAACTTTAAAAACTGTTGTTTTTTTTTGTTTCAAAATTTTCGGTCTTTTTTTTTTGTTTTCTCTCCTCTGGCCTCCAATGCAGTCAATCAGACACAAAATGGGAGAAAAGAGCACTACCAATGCCACATTCGGAATATAGGGACACAGGGAGGGGTACTAATTAAAGTAACCAAAGTCTGACTTTATAGGCATGAAAACAATGGAGAAGTATCAAAAACTAATGTTCATAACATTTATTGAAAAAAGTACATAGCATAAACATAGTGTTCAAAGAGACAAAAAACATGGAAAGCAATACAGTAAGTTCAATAAGCCCTTGTGCGTCTACGCGTTTTGCCGTGAGGCTTCTTCAGGACACGATCAAGGTTCAGAGACGTAACAAAAGAAAGGAAAGAGCAAGTCTCACTATCTGAAATGAGACACATTCCAATTAAAAGAAATGTTGCACAACCATATTACAACATGTTGCATTAAAAAGCATGTGCTAGCCTAGAACATCCAAGAAGATTCTGGGGGAACAGTAAAATGGCATAAAAAGGCAAAAAAGAAAAGGGTACCTTTGAAATGGTTAGGCCTCATCACAGTTGTGCCCCCACTACAGTTCTGTCTGATTGGCTGTTATCCTGGCTGGTAAACAGTGCGGCGGAAATTCTGGCGGAAATACCCAACAGGGTGTCCGGAGTCGGTCACATTTGGTGGCAGCAGTGGGACGCTTCCTGCAGTCTGGGATGTCCAAACCTCCACCTGGATCCAAGCTCCGGATAGCAGCAGTGGAGAGGTACAGATACCAGCCACCATGGAAGAGGAATTCGGAAGGAGGTTGCAAGAGACGCAGATACAGCAGAGGGGACCAGTATCAGAGCAGGTCCTGCTGGTATGGTATGATTCTGTCCGCTGGGAACTCTGGAAGGAAGTGCTAGCCCGTGAGCAGCGACACCAGGGAAAAATTCTCTCATCCTTCCAGGAAAGGTTTCCCAGTTCTCTCCAAAAGCCCCTGTCCCGGCTAGGTCTGTCACAACGATATCCTCGTCCCTTCCAGTTTCCTGGGTCATAGAGAGGGAGGAACAACATCAGTTCCTCTTGCTAAAGACAGTGGTACCATCACCGCGCTCCTGGGCTCCACGATCGAACGGCAGAGCCTGGGAAAGGGATCCCACCACCCCACTTCTGCCACCTGCAAAAGTGACCTAGTGACTGTTAAGGCCATTTGAATCACTTCTGCTTAACAGGAAATCGCCAGCTGCAAATCTTGATACTTGGGATGATCAACATAAGAACACCAGCGGATATCCTATGATATTGAAGTGGTGATTAAAGTGGAGTTCCAGTCTGGAAAATAAAATTTAAAGTCCGCAGCTGCAAATACTGCCGCTGCTGACTTTTAATATAAGGACGCTTTGTCCTTATATTAAGGACGAAGTGTCCCTGTTCAGGGATCCCACGATGTAGGCACCCCAAGCCGATTCGTCAATCGACCTCGAGTGGAGGTGCCGGAATTGTAAGCAAGGGAAACCGGAAGTGAAGTCTTCATTCTTAACATCTGGTTTCCTACTGCACATGTGCGAGTCACACTGCGCTTTCTGAATAGTCCCACCGTCTTCTGGGACCTGTGTGTGTGTCCCAGAAGGCAGCGGGGGGTAGGAGGAGAGGTAAATGCTTGGAGATCACCGCAGCGATCTTACCCAGACGTGAGAGTGGGTACCTGTCAAAACCAGGTACCCGCCCCCCTTCCCCAAAAGTGCCAAAGGTGGCAGTGGAGGAGGGGAGGGTGTGAACAAGCATAGCTTCTCCTTTTCAGTGGAGTTCCGCTTTAAAGTATTAAAGAGAAAACGTTTTTTTTTTTACTTGAATAGAGTGGATTAGAACCCCTGTCAGGTTTTTATTGATGTCGGTGTCCACATTAGGGAGATTCATCCTCTCCATTTGTCTTGTTTACCATTATGAAGTGAAGGGAAATCACAAATTTTGGGTTGTCACCAGAACAGGAATAGAAGAGAGAATCTTCCAATGGGGACAGTAGTCATGGTGACAACCAGGGATTCCATCACTTTGAAGGGATTTCTTCTAACTTCCTGTTTAGCTATGGGACAGGAAGTGAGGGAAAATCTCTACAATGGGACACAGATGGGGAAAAAAAACCTGAGAGGGGTTATAACCCTCCCTTATGCCGCATACACACTGTCGGACTTCCCGACGGGAAATGTTCGATGTGAGCTTGTTGTCGGAAAGTCCGACCGTGTGTTTGCTCCATCGAACATTTGCTGTCGGAATTTCCGCCCACAAATGTTTGAGGGCAGGTTCTCAAATTTTCCGCCAACAAAACTTGTTGTCGGAAAGTCCAATCGTGTGTACACAAGTCCGTCGCACAAAAGTTCACGCATGCTCGGAATCAAGCAGAAGAAGCCGCGCTGGCTATTGAACTTGCCTTTTAGAGTCCCGTCATACGTTTTGTACATCACCACGTTCTCACATTCGGAATTTTGGGCCAACTTTTGTGTGACCGTGTGTATGCAAGACAAGTTTTAGCCAAGATTCTTCGGGGAAAAAAATCCACGGTTTTGTTGTCGAAAAATCCGATCGTGTGTACGCGGCTTTACTCTATCCGGAATGAAAAAAATAAATTCCTTTATTTCTACTTTAGGTTATACCTTTTATTGGCTAACCTATTGTATTAAAGACACAAGTTTTAGGATTCCCAAGGGTCCTTTCACAGTTGACCACCTGGTCCTCCTCAGCAAACTCCACTCCCTTGGCCTCCATGATTCTGCTTTATCCTGGTTCATCCTGTATCCATCTCCTCCGCTCCTCTTCCTCTTTCTGTTGGGGTACCCCAAGGCTCCGTCCGGCCCCTCCTATTCTCTCTATACCTTTTCCCTGGGTCAGTTGATAACCTCCCAAGGCTTCCAATACCACCTCTACGCTGACGACACCCAGATCTATCTCTCCACTCCTCAACTCACGCCCTCAATCTCCTCACGGATCTCAAACTTACTGAATGGCATATCGGTATGGATGTCACACCACTTTCTCAAACTCAATCTTTCTAAAACTGAGCTTGTTATATTTCCTCCTTCCCGCCCCCCCCCCCCCCCCCCATGACTTTACCATTAAGATCAATGGCACAACCATGACTTTACCATTAAGATCAACAACACAAGCATAGGTCCCTCCACACATGCCAGGGTGCTGGGCAGGGGCGTTGCTAGGTCTACAAAAGATCTGGGGCTAGAGCCCATAGCAGCGTAGTAAAGAAAGTCATATGCTTGGGCGAGCATACACATGTATATACAGTAATATACGTGTGTGTGTGTATATATATATATATATCCAAGGGGAGCCCCCAATTACATCAGGGTCCCCAGAGAGCCCCCCCCTATATCAGGTTCCCCAGAGAGCCTCCTCCTTACATCAGAGTCCTCAGAGAGCCTCCCCCTTTCATCAGGGTACCCAGAGGGCCCCCCACTTACAACTGGGTTCCCAGAGAGCCCCGCTTACATTAGGGTCCCCTGAGAGTCTCTCCCTTGCATCAGGGTCCCCAGAGAGCCCCCCACTTACATAAGGGTCCCCAGAGAGCCTCCCCTCCCCTTGGGGACCCCTGCAGAGACTCAGGGCTATTGGCCCCAGATTTGGGGCTATAGCCCCAAAAGCCACCGCCTAGTGACGCCCCTGGTGCTGGGTGTAATCCTAGACTCTGACCTCTCCTTCAGCCCCCACATCCAATCACTCGGCTAAATCCTGCCGCCTTAACCTTCGTAACATCGCCAGAATTCGACCCTTCCTGACTAAGACCACAAAGCAACTTATTCACTCCTTGGTTATTTTCCACCTTGACTACTGAAACTCTCTCCTTAATGGCCTACCCTTAAGCAGGCTATCCCCCCCTTCAGTCTATTATGAATGCTGCTGCTAGACTAATACACCTCACTAATTGATCCGTGACTGCTACTCCTCTCTGCCAATCCCTTCACTGGCTTCCCCTCCCCCACCGTATAAAATTCAAAATACTAACCAAAACATACAAGGCCATCCACAACATCGCCCCCATCTACATCACCAACCTCATCTGCAGATATCACCCTCATCATCCCCTCTGCTCCTCCCAGGACCTCCTGCTCTCTAGATCCCTTGTTACCTCCTCCCATGCTCACCTCCAGGAATTCTACAGAGCCTCTCCCATCCTCTGGAACTCCCTGCCCCGGTATGTCCAATCAGCCTCTAACCTGTCCACCTTTAGAAGATCCCTGAAAACTAATTTATTCAGGGAAGCCTATCCCACACCCACCTAAGAACAATACCTGAGCAAACCCCATCAAATCATCCCCCCCAGCTATTACCTGTTGTACCACCACCCTTTAGAATGTAAGCTCCATGAGCAGGGCCCTCCTGTCCCTTCTGTATTGAACTGTGTTGTAATTGTACTGTCCCCCTCTACATTGTAAAGCAATGCGCAAACTGTTGGGCCCTATATAAATCATGTGTGCTTGTTCAGATGTTCCTTTGTGGACTCATGTTGGATCTATGGGTGGCCAGATGAAATCAGACTTGCATCCGTTTACAGCTCAGATGCATCATTTTTAAGGCTTGGCAAAACGGACTGCCTATAGACTTGGACATGGAGTTTCTGAAAAAATTAGAAACTGACAGGTGAACCTGATTGGAAAGCCTAGATGAAAGGACTTTTTTCAGGCGGTTCCGTTTCAAATGCCATTTTATGCATTAGCTTACCTCCTTAAACCCAATCTGTCCAGACTGTATGGTCATTTGCTGGCACAATCCACAGACAGCTTAAAGAGGAACCGCAGTCTGCTCACATAATTTGTAATAAAAACATCTTTGCCATTCTGAAGCTTCCCTCCAACCACTTTGTATATTATTTTATATCTACTGTGATTCTGTACTTGCCAAATATGCTGCAGAACTCTCCCTCCACTGAGTCTGGCTGCAGCCATTTTAACTGTGGGCAGCTGAAGCTGCTGCCTGTTCACTTCCTGGATATACACAGACACACAGAGGCACACCTCCAGCTATGCAGCCCTGCAGCTTTCAATGGCCCTCTTATGACTCATCCCCCTCCCTTCCTGGCAAACTCTTACAAGAGTGAAAGAGAGAGCTGTGCATGATGTCATAAGCCTAGGCTAATGACCAGACAAGAAACAGGAAGTGGGCTGTATAAGGGATTTACTGGCAGAAAAAAAAATGTTTTACTATCCAAAGATAAAAAACAACAAGAGCAGAAGATTTAATAGATGGAAAGTTAAAAAAATTACTGAAGGTCCGTTTTAACTCTTCAATAAGACACAGAAGTTTAATCCAATGCAATTTTATTTCAGCTAATTGCAGTACAAAGGATGTTTTCCCAGTCTTTTGATGTGTAAAAAGACAATGACTTTCCTAAACCATGTCTCTGAGAATAACTAACACCGACTGAGGGAGCATGGAAGAAAAAGGAACTGGACTGAACTAACTAGCACTAAACAGAAGGGAAGGACCCATCAGCAAACAAGTTGCAATGGCCTAAAACCACCACTAGATGGCAGCATACTATAAATCAATAATAACCTAAAACAGTTCAATACAAGACCTAAAAATACATGAAAGTGAGGCAGAACACTAACAACAGTGGGAGGATTGAGATGAAGGGGTTAATGTTCAGGATAAGGGAGGTGAGAGGTTAATATATACATAGAGACAGGATGGAGCTGAGATATGGTGGGAGGATGAAAGGGCTCAAGTGTAATTTCTTCTTTTCAGATAAAATGGAAAGGTGAACAAACACCCCACGCCCTGCACTTACCTCTATGGGTGATACAGTTTCACTATCCACACAGCCCTGTGCAGCGGCCCAGGGGTTTAAAAACTCTCTTCTTTCCCTAGGGACTTTGGAACAGAGTGGCTTTGGTTGGTCAGCACTGTCACATATGTGGTCTCACTGAATTGGATTTTCTTCCAAAAATAAAGAAAATGTTACCACTCGGATGCCTCAGTAAATAATAACTCCGCCAAACCGGTTGCACTGGTAGCTGGTACAAACAAACGGATCGCTGCTCCAGGTGAGTATGATGTAGTACCCTCTAACTAGGTAGGTGCTAGAGGTGAGCTTTTTGGTGAGTGCAGGTACATTTTGGCAAGCCGAGCTGGAAGCTAGGCCTGTTTGTTTTGATCTGTGTGGGCTGGGAGGGGCCCAGAGTAGGCTGGTGACTCACACATAGCTCCCAACTGTCCCTGATTTCAAGGGATTGTCCCTAATTTGGAGCAATGTCCCTCTGTCCCTCATTCCTCCTAATTTGTCCCTCATTTTGGTCTGATCTTTAAAGTTGTATATAAAATGCACTTTTTATCTATCAAAAAGTGTTTTCCAGCACTAAAACTTTCATTTGGTTTCTAAATTGCTGCATTTGTAAATTCCAAAAGCAAGTATAAAGGAATAGTAGTGGTAAAAAAAGCACTTGTGGGTTTAACCAATGTTGGTTTTTTGTGCAATTCTCCTTTAAGGGGCGTGGCCAGGGGTGTGTCCTATGCCTGCATACTTTTGCTGATAGGTGTCCCTCATTCCCATCTCAAAAAGTTGGGAGGTATGCTCACAGACAGCATCACTTCTCGGTTACCTCTCTCTGGCTTCTAGAGGATTCTAGAAGAGAGGAGGGGAAGTGAGATGGAGCTGCCTGGGGTGTTCTAAGGAGCCCTGACCAATCCCCAACTTGGATTGGCAGGGGGCAGGCCTCCTTAAATACCTAGAGTCAGCCCAGCTGGGGGGAGTTGTCGGGTGAAAAAACTGAGAATGGAGTGTTAGGCTGTCAGGGCATTTGAGGGCTCCCCCCATTCTGGGGGGGGGTACCTTGGGCCTGGGACTCTGGTTCAGAAGGATCCCTTCAAAACCGTATGAAGGATCTGGACAGGAGGCACAGAGAATAGTCAGAGAGGACAGCTGGAGCTAGTACTGCTGGGCAAGTTTTCACGAAGCAACCACCGGTGCGTGTGCAACCGGGAGGGCTGGTGAGTGACATGTGCTATCGGGAGTACTGGAGAGGCATGCCAGAGAGGACTGAGAGGCAACAGTCAGGGCTGGGTGGGGTGGGGAGCCATTGAGGATTGCTATGTCACAGGCAGTGGAGTCGAGCAGCTGCAGCCAGGAGGGCTGGCAGGGTCTGAAGAGGGATTTCTGGAAGCAGTAGTCCCCCATAGGACAGCTAGCACTAAAGACTTTCTATTTTTGCTACACAAAAAGGGACCCGCGATCCCTACCTACAAATAGCGACTTCTAGGGCATGACTGAGTCAATTTTGGGCCTAAACATGTGCTAGCTGTGCCTGGAGTCAAGTGTTGTGCAGGAGGAGTTTGAAGAAGTGTCTTGTACAAAGAGTGTACATAGTTCTGTCCCAAATTGACTGTTCTATAATTCCACTGGGAACCCTATATATTCCCATCCCTATCCAAGTTAAAATCCCTCAATGAAAATACAAAAACAAGCAGATGGACTGCTCATTGACTCAAGGAGATTGGGAAGTAATTGCCAGGCTGGGCAAGGTGACAGGTGGACCACAACTTTCAGAAGCCCCTACGAGGGTACCGCTACAATGATAATCCACCAGAAAGGAAGGGCTGGGTGCTAGCTCTGGCTTGCAACCATAAACATGTAGACCAAGTAGAAAAATAAGCTGCACACCAATATCCGTCCAACAGGTTTATTGAAAGACTGCCTCCAGGACTATGGCAACGGACCAAGGGGTGACGACGTTTCACACATACATTGTGCTTCTTCGAAACCCCAAAAACAAAGGGTTTTGAAGAAGAACAATGTATGTGTTAAACATTGTCACTCCTTGGTCCGTTGCCATAGTCCTGGTGGCAGTCCTTCAATAAACCAATTGGACGGATGTCAGTGTGCAGCTTATTTTTTACTTGGTCTCCTGGTAACAGGTGCTAGTCAGGATAGATGCTGGCCCCTCAGACTCAGTGTAGACTACAGAAAAATGGCGCCTGTCTGCGATCAGAACCAGAAGAGTGTGAACAAATTGTAAAATCCAAATATAGGTATAAATTACTTCAGCTCTCATCCCCCACCCATGGGAGAATCCCCTAACACTTTTTGACCATTTGGGGCTTAATCGTACTGGCCAATTACGATTAAGCCCCACATGGATGAAACACGTCTCTCATGGTTGGAAGACTCTCAAGGGAGAGCCTCTCATGGGTGAAACATGAGAGCTAAAGCCATTTACACCTAGATTTTCATTTACTGGTTTGTTCACATTGTTTTGATCCTAAATGTGGACAGGAGCCATTTTTCTGTAGTCTTCTTACACGGGGTTGCATATGTGTGTACCTGTGTTTGTGCTGCACAGCTCACTCTCAGCACTGAGATCAAGATGTCAATGACAGCTCTGGGTCCCATACTTAAGATCAGTAGCTGGGAGAAACGGTTGTTGATCACTTGTGTGTTCTTTCTTACAGTATATCTTTTTCTCCTTCTTACTGTGAGGGCCCAGATATAAAAAAAAATAAAAAAAGTAAAAAAAAAGTAATAAAAAAAGATAAAATAGCTAGATCAGGGTTTGATCTTGGTCAGGGTCAGGTTTGAGGTCAATGGCCAGGGTCAGTGTGTCTTAGGTAGGCAAAAGCTTTTTCATTTAGTGTTGGTGTTTTTTAGGTAGGATAAAAAAAAGCAAAATCTGCACTATTATTTCTGGGCTGTACTGCGGGTACAACCAACAACTAACATACACATATGTGGTATCGCTGCGATCGTCCAAAGCAGGAGAATTTATTTTGTATTGTTCTTTGGTGGTAGGTGTTCTTTGGAGATATTTTTTTACTTTTTTGGGCCTGCTTCATAACAAAGAAATTCAAGGGATATCCATTACTGTTTACCACCAAATGAAGGTCCAATTTTTCCTGAAAAACAAGGTATAATTCACCTGGATACACGAATTAGTCGCATTGAAATGTACAGTTTTACTGCCTTGGGGAAGGGAGCCAAACTAAGGGGGGGATGCTGTACTGGGGGTGGGGGTCAGTACTGGAATAGCTGTACAGGAGGGAGAGATATGTACTGGAGAAGGGGGTGCTGTACTAAGGAGAGATCTGTACTAAGAGTGGGGGGATCTGTACTGGGGGGGGGGGGCGTAATTTGGGGGGATGCTGTACTGGGGGTGGGGGTCAGTACTGGAATAGCTGTATAGGAGGGAGAGATATGTAATGGAGAAGAGGGTGCTGTACTAAGGAGAAATCTGTACTAAGGGGAGAAAGATCTATATGGGGGGGGGGTCTGTACTAGGAGGAGAACTCTATACTGGTAGGGGAGCTGTACTAAGGGGAAATCTGTACTAGGGGGAGGGGAATCTGTGCTGAGAGAAGGAGGGGGGAGATCTGTACAGGGGGGGGGGCAGCTTGTACTGGGGGGGGGGGGGTTATACTGGGGAATAGCTGTACTGTGGGGCAGATCTGTACTGTGGGGGAGCTGTACAGGGTGGGGGAGTGGAGATCTGTACTAGGAGGAGAGCTCTATACTGGGAGGGGAGCTTTACTAAGGGGAAATCTATACTAGGGGGAACTGTACTAAAGAGGAGGGGAACCTTTGCTGGGGTGAGCTGAAGTAAGGAGGGGGGGGGGGATCTGTACTGAGGGGGTTTGTACTGAGGGGGAGGGATGTACTGGAGAAGAGCTGTACTGTGAGGAAGATCTGTACTGGGGGGATATGTGTATTTTGAGGGATATCTATACTGGGGGGGGGGGGAGAAAAAGTAATGATGCCAAAGTTGTAAGGCTAGTTTCAGTCCTTAAGATTTGTTTTACTTTCCTTCACAAATGATTAATGATCGATTACTACCTCTAGTTGTATCTATAAAAAAGCTATAAAAAAAATCTCCTGTTCCTGTGTAGTTCTTCCTATTCAGGTAACTGTCAGCAAGTTTCGTACATTTCCTAGTAGCGAAGGAATAGCCCTTAAGCTGACCCTATCAAAGAAATGTGGGCCTCCTGAGGAGCCTAAGTGTTATGTAAAGCCATCGCATTGCTTTGTGATTTTGATTTAAAAAAATGGAATCAAAAGTTTGATCACTCTAGGAAATTGCCACATGTATGAACAGCTCAAGAGTGGCACAGGGTGGCCCTTGGCCCTGTCCTGGAGTAACAAGGCACAGGACAGTAGACCAGGCTGCCCCTAGAGAGGGGTTGATAGGATTATGTCGTGATGAGTAGGTAGTGTGGCATCAGTTGTCCCTGGGGTACCCATAGGGTGTCATCCAGGACAAGGATCCAGAAGAAGGTACAGCAGACGCTAAGCCCAGTTGCTGGTATCCTCCGTAGTCAGGGTACTGGGGGCAGTGGGGTAGTTCTGGAGCCCGAATTGGCCTCACATAGATCCAGGGAACAAGCCAATGTTCTTATCTCAGAAGTAGCTGACATACAGTGTATGGTGGCAACTAGCCGCATACTGCATTCATGACCTCTGCACCGTGCTCCTTCCCAGCTCTGCTCCTGAACAGCTCCGACTCAGACATTCCTACTCATGTCAGTCCAGTGGCCGTCACTTGCTATGATCAAGGTTCTATTGAGCACACCAATGGCAGACGACATCAGTTCCCCAATGGAGCCCTGCAAGGGCGCTATCTTTTATCATTACTACTTTCTTTTTTTTTTTCCTTTTGAAATGTTGCGACCCAAAGAATGTTGCACTCAGAGCAACCGCCCCTGTGGTTCCACCCACACTACGCTACTGTCCTGGAGCCAAGATGCCAATGATCAGAGGCCATTCAGAATATGTCTAATATTTACTCTAACCCAAGATATTATCTTGGCAACAGATGTGGCATCATTTGGGTGGCACAATGTCTTAGTGTTTGGCACTTATTGCTTCAGCACTGGGGTCATTAGTTTGAATCTCTGCCAGTACATTATCTGCATGCTCTCCCTTTAAGTGGGTTTCTTCTGGGTACTCTGGTTTCCTCCCACAGTCCAAAGACTTGCTGGTAGGTAATTGGCTCCTGTCTAAATCTGCCCTAATATGTGTGTATAAATTATCTATATATGTCTTATCACATTCTGCTAGCCCGTCTTAAGCCCATACAAATGGGGACGTTTGAGAAAAGACCTGACAACCTAACTCCATAAAAAATTGCTAGGAAAATTCTATTGAAAAGGCTTGCAATAGTATAAAACATGATGCCGGGAGAGCTAGCCCATAAAATCACTGAAAGTTGGATATGGCTGAACACCTATAGACATACATACATGGCATGATTCCATGTGGATGGCACCACACATGAGTCAGGACTGTAAATTTTATCGGAATTATTAATTTTGCTTTTTAATGGGTAGGTGGGCCACCTTTCATATAAAAAACTACCACAGCCTAAATTTCCGTGAAGATCTTCTGTAGGTAACACTCATTGGATCTCCTGTTGAGACCATAGACTATTAAAGGAGAAGGGTTTTGAGACTTTAAATGAAGCACATGGCGCGTAGGGATCAGTGCCTCCAACCCTAATTTGATTAAAGAGGAGAAAGGTGGTTGAGGGAGTCATATGGCGCTTTTGCCTGGACGATCAGCACTGCCCAGACCATAGCGCCTTCCACCCCAGTGGAATGCCAGCGTGATGCTGGGAGGCACCTGTGCTTACGTTGTTGGCATATATATGTAGCACTGTCAACGTAGGGCTTGCTGTGTGTTGAATTCCTAGGCCTCCCTCTGATTACCTGTAGACAGTTGCTGGGGGGTTTTCACATATCCCCCCTTACTCCCGTTTGCTCGTTACTTAATAAACAGTCCAGTTTATTGGGTTTTTTTTATATTTATTGTGGAACTTGGATGGGAGAATGGCATAGTGGGATACTCCAACTGAACTATTCATAGTAGATAAGGACAACTCTCACTTGGCCTCACCAGATTACTTGTGGAAGCAGGCACACTGCTTTTACCATACTGATACTTGTATGGCAGAATTAAGTCTTCTTGCTCTCTCTAGCAGCAGACTTGATGCAACTAATTTACCTTCAGAACACTATCTAGCATCCCCTTGACCGACACCCGTCCACTGACTCCACTGACTCTTCTAGCTGAAGAGATGGCCCTCACAGGACAGGCCCCATGACACAGATCTGTATTCACAGTAGGCAGAATCAGATCCTTCCTGGTGTCTCCCTTCCAGTCAGCAGGACCTCTGGGTTCATCTTCTCTCTGACTTTCAGGCCCTCAGGTCGACTACCCAAGGCCACATGGCAACTTCTACAGAGAAGGGGCAGCCGTCCCCTCCCTCTGGGACCCCGCTCTCCAGCCAAAGACCCCAAGCACATGAGCCCCTGGCATTTGTACAGTCACCCAGGATGCAACAAGGCACTTTCCTCTGCAAATAGCCAGGGCTGTACCCTCACTTGTCAGGTTTCCTCCCACTATCCAATATGCCTCCCTATTGGACCAGTGTGAAACATTCAGACAAGCTGAGCTGCACCTGAGCACCATGAGCAGACCCTATCAATAGATCCTGCTCCCTGGTAGGCAGAGAGCACTCTAAATTTAACTGGCAATCTTCCTGGTAAGCAGAAAGACCCAAAAACTATACTCTCTTCTAGCACCTACCTAGGAGGGTGCTACATATATATCACTCTCTTGAGGACATCACATCTCGGCTTTTTTTCTCTGCACCTCTCTGGGATGTCTTGCATTACACTTTGGAACATGGATACACCATGCATAATTAGGTACTTCAATTGGGTATTGATAATCTTTTTCACTTATTTTGGCACTGACTTTCACAAGTCCCCCATGGGGCAATCTTACTCGGGCTCTACATCCTCTCTTACTCTCTGTACTTCTTTTCACTTACATGTTTGGAATCCACCTCCATGTTCTAATTGATCTATGAGCACTTACCTCTAATCAATTTTTTCACCCATACTTTCTCATTATGGGTTTTTTGTTTCTTTCTTCTGGGATCTAATCAATGGTCACTTGATTTATGTTACCAAGGCACTTGTCATATTCCTACATTGACTATGTACATATAAATTATTCTCATAGGCCTCCTCCTGAGGAAGTGGAACCTTCTCCACGAAATGCGTCAAGCTTTTTAGGATGCAACTTATACAACTATGCGTTTATATGTTTGATATTTTATACATCATTTTTTTGCCAATCATGAACTTATTGTATTTTATTAATTCAGCCACACCATCGGCTCTTAATCCTATATCCACATGTTATAATGTTTTATGATGATCTTATTAAATCACGACTTAATGTTTTATCACATGTACACTATAAATTACCGATATTATGAATTTTTCTAGATTCTGTTGATGAGACTGTCCAATAAAATCTGCTCTCAACATTACTATCCTATATGTACTGTTTTATGATTCCACTTATATATACATAGGTATTCATTAGTGTGTCTTTTTATACAACACTAGCTATCAACTGTTTAATGCGCACCTCATTTAAAGTCCTAACCTCCTTTCTCCTCTTTAATCAAATTAAGGAAGAAAGAACTAAGCCCCATGTGCTTCATTTGAAATCCCAAAACCCTTCTTCGTTAATAAATAAGAGATTCTGTGTCATTTGGTGTGGCTGCAGTGTGGGAGTAAGATAGGGACAGACCCCTCTCTGGTTAGGGAAACAGTAGGAGTAGCGTGAAGGAGAGGTACCCGTAGAGGAGAGAAAGAGTAGGTTTCCCATTACAGGGTTTCTCCTCTGTTGGCTTCTCAGAACAGTGGCCCGCTGACAGCCAGGGACATTTGAGGACCACAATGTGACCAAGTAATACCATAACCCCACCAAGGGAAGAGCTCCACTTGCACTCATGTTATATGAATATTGGAAAGTGCCTTGTTACTAAACATTATTCTTTTTAAGCCTGAAGAAGTGTATGACCTTCAATTTATGTGGTGCCATTGCTGAAAAACAGCCTTATTTTTGTGACCATTCAGTTTCTACAGAGTTGAAGTAGTTGAAGTATCCTCATGTGTTGACTCAAGTCTCAAATACACTAGTTAGGCCTGACCTACAAGAATTCTGTGGCACAAATGGGGAGGGTTGAGAAAAGACCCGATGACCTACTCTAAAGAAATTGCCTAGAAAATTCTATGGGAAAGGCTTTCAAGAGTATCAGATATGGTACCTAGAGAGCTGGCCCATAGAATCCCTTAACTACTTCCAGATAGGGGCCTATTCTGGTAATTTTTGTTCACATGTAACAATGAGTATTTTTTTTTCTGGAAAATTACTTAGAATCCCCAAACATTATAAACTTTTTTTTAAAGCAGAGGCCCTAGAGAATACATTGGTGGGTTTTGCTATTTTTTTATGTCACATGGTATTTGTGCTGTGGTTTTTCACTGCAATTATTTCATTGCAATTATTTGGGAAACCATTCATCTTTTTAAATTTTAATGCAAAAAAAACACAATACATGTCCCAACATTTTTGTAAAATATAAAAGATGAAGTTACACCGAGTAAATACATACCAAACATGTCACGCTTTAAAATTGCGCACGCCCGTGCAACTGTGACCAACAGTGTACATGTTACTATCCATGGGTGATGATTTAAAAGCCTTACAGTTTACCACTTTAGATTTACAGAGGAGGTCTGCTGCTAGAATTACTGCCCATGACCTGACGTTTGCGGTCATACCTCACATGTGTGAGACGACCTCTGTTTGCGCGCATGCAGGACCAAAGCGCGCAAACACGGGAGAATGTGAGCACTTTCAATTTTTTTTTTTTTTTATTATGTTTTATTTTTACACTGTTGCTTTAATTTTATTTATTTTTTATCACTTTTAATGCTGGCACAAGGAATGTAAACATCCTTGTGACAGCAACAGGCATGTGACCGGTACTCTTTATGGAGAGATCTAGGGTCTCTCTTCTGATCCCTCCTCAAATCCCTCCACACTTAAAAGCATTCAAAACACAAAGATCGGTGTTTCTGAATGCTTTCGATTTTCCAAAAATTACGCCAATGGTCTACGAGAAAACCACACGTGCTGTCGCTTCCAGGTTACTATTACGAACAGTCGATTCCAGCTTTGCCTGGCTGCCACATCCCAAATTCCCACGATGGTCTTCTGTGGGCATCACCAATTGGATCTCCTGTTTGCGTTAATGACACACTCAGCCAAGATTTACTGAAAGCAGACAAATTTTATTTTGTGAGAATGAAGAAAAAAAAGTTTTGTCAAAACACCTTTCAGTAGAGAGCACCAAGCACAATATCACTAGTCCTGAAAAATAATGACAAAAAATATGAATTTATATTTTTCCCAAGGACAAAAGTCAAATCAGGACTAGTCACAGGACAGTTACAACAACTTTTTTTCTTTCCTTGTGTCACCAGAGATTAGTAAACAGTGTTATGGTCAATCAGTATGGTGTGGTGTCCAGGTTAACGCAAACCTCATGGGTTACCTATTTCCAAATAAACTAGCTTAAAGCGGAGTTCCACCCACAGAAGGAACTTCCGCTTTAAGTGAAGGTGACCCCCTGACATGCCACATTTGGCATGTCATTTTTTTGGGGGGAGCGGATACCCTCTTTTTAAGGGCATCCAGCTCCCACTTCCTCCCGGTGGTCCGCAGAGCCAGAAGGAAGTTCACCTCTCCCCCCTCCCTCCATGCAATCTTCTAGGACACGTCACAGGCATGCGCGGTGCGTGCCCAGGTGTGAAGCCACAGGCAGGTGCCCACAGTCACAATGCCAGCGCCGAGGAGAGGAGGGGAAGAGAAGCGGGGCTTCGTTCGCCCGCATCACTGGACCATGGGACAGGTGAGTGTCCGATTAATAAAGTCAGCAGCTACACTTTTTGTAGCTGCTGACTTTTATATGGGTGGAACTCCCGTTTAACTTCTTTCTATACAAAGTGGCACCAGTGTGGTAAAGAGTACTAGTCAGCTGCCGATTGAGGTTGGGGAGATTCTATACATTTGGGCTTTACAGAAGAACTGCAAACAAGATAAAATAATCCAGTTACGTTGGATAATGTCATTATGCATACCGGTTGCTCATTTTCAGTAGACATGAGATGTGTGCCTCAAAATTCTGGAGATCTGATGTTGCTGTTGTTGTTTTGGTTTTTTTCGGATTGGCTGAACAGATCAAGCCAAGGAGCCTGGAGGTCAAGAAGAAGGTTCTACACTTTACTGACATGAGAGGAATATAATGTTGGCCAATTGTAGGCTAATATGACTTTGACCTAAAGTACCAGGATCCTATACTAATGGCTTGGACAGTGGCGAATAATTGGTGGTCAATATAATATTAGGACAAAGCCTGGCAAATGACACTTCCTTGTATCTCCTCGCTCTCACAAGCTATTTCTTTAGAAAGTGGCCTCAAAAGATGAGAAAAAGCTACAGAAACATTGCGAGTTGACCCCAAATGTCAGGTACTAGCACAGAGGCCGGAAGTGGGTTTGTGGGAGGTTTGGGAATTAGTGTGACTGTGTGTGCCAAAATCAGAAAATTACTATTTTAAAATACAATGATCTGACCCACAATGCACCTCTAGAACACATCAGCTAAGTATCCATGAGAATGAACACAGGAAACTTCAAATTCTTCCCCTTTAATGATTTGCATGTTCTGACTATGTTCGCTTAGGTTCGCCACACTCCAAAGACATGCTGTATGGTTAATTTGCTCCTGTCTTAATTGGCCCAAGTATGTAGGTACAAATTGACTATGTACATATGTTATCAAATTTTGCATGTCGGTCCCAAGCCTAAGCCATTAGTGAAGCAATAGAAAGACCTGGTGACCTACCTTGAAGCAAAAAAAAAAAAAGTAAAGCCTATGGAAAAGGTTTTTTAGTGTATCAGTTATGGTGTCAGAGAGCTGGCCTACAGAACCACAGAGATTCAGATATGGGTGAATGTATACAGTATATATATATCATCCAAATTTGTTCACTTAAGCAATATAGCGAATACAGCACTCTGTAAAAAAGTGCTGCAACTCGGGTCAGTTACAACCCTTTTTCAAGTAGGAGATAGATTCCTTGCACTTGTTTGTGAACAATTTTGGATGGATTTGGGGAAATTATTAAACAAGAAGTTTTTCGCAAACTAAAATTTGAAGCCCCCAGTGCTAATCCTTGTGGAAGCATGTCTGTGGCTACCAACAAGCATTGCAAGCATCAAAGTACAGTATTATAGGGCGTACACACGGTCGGACTTTGTTCGGACATTCCGACAACAAAATCCTAGGATTTTTTCCGACGGATGTTGGCTCAAACTTGTCTTGTATACACACGGTCACACAAAGTTGTCGGAAAATCCGATCATTCTAAACGCGGTGACGTAAAACACGTACGTCGGGACTATAAACGGGGCAGTGGCCAATAGCTTTCATCTCTTTATTTATTCTGAGCATGCGTGGCACTTTGTCCGTCGGATTTGTGTACACACGATCTGAATTTCCAACAACGGATTTTGTTGTCGGAAAATTTTATCTCCTGCTCTCCAACTTTGTGTGTCGGAAAATCCGATGGAAAATGTCCGATGGAGCCCACACACGGTCGGAATTTCCGACAACACGCTCCGGACATTTTCCATCAGAAAATCCGACCGTGTGTACGGGGCATTACAGTTACAAGATCAACTACTTATGTCACAGCAGCAACATTTGGCCAAGACCATGGTTGGCCATGGCTAGGATCCAATAGCATCACAGAGGCACTTTGCAGTCAGTATTCTTAGGGTCATGGTTTGGATTCTGAGGAACCCATAATAGACAGAATGGTGGCCTGTCCGGGAGGTAGGAAGGCAAGATGATTAATAAGAGAATTTTCAGCTTTTTATCTGTTCTACATCAGTGGTGCAGTTGGTTGGTAGACAACCATAATCTGTCTTGAACAGCGGAGGTCCTCTGTGGACTCCAGAGAACAGCGCAAGTCTCATTTTATCCACTGTCCACACTAACTTCCATCAATTGCCATACTGTACATAGCTCCGGAAAATCATTACTTAATTATTATTGGAGGGACTTTATAATGAAGTATCAATGTAGGCAAAACATTCTTATTTTTTCATTTTGGATAGAGTGGAAAGGTCACCGGTCAGGTTTTTATTGCTTTCTGTGCCCCCATTAGGGAGTTTCGCCCTTTTTATGTATCCTCTTTATTGTTAGCATTGAGAGTGAAAGTGAAAAAAATCTCAAATTTTGGGTTGTCATCAGAAGAGGAATATAGGGGAAATCTTCTAATGGGGATGCTAGTCCTGGTGACAACCTTTCATCACTTTAGAAGCATTTCCCATTACTTCCTGTTTTGGCTAAGGGACAGGAAGTAAAGGAAAATCTCCCCCAATGGGACACAGATGGCAAAAAAACAAAAACTGAGACTAGAGTGCCCCATGTCAGACAAAGCATACTCATGAAAACGGAAAATATTTTGCTGGTTTATAGTCTATATTTGACCAAGATTTCAAATCTTGTACTTATTTGGACTATCCCTGTCCCAATGATGCACTCCGGCAATGATGTCTGCTATTAGATTTTTGGTTGTGTTTTTCTTTTCATGACCTGGCTCAATGTTATGAGCTTGAATTTTGTGTATGTCTGGAAAAACTTAAATAATTATAAAAAAAAAAAAAAAAACAGAGAGAGAGAGATTTTAAATCTTTCGTCACACTCTCTACCATCCCATTGTTGTTAAAGCTGAACTCCATGCATATATAATTATAAATGTATTATTACCTTTTTTGTATTATTTAACCACCTCAGGACCCAATTAGATTTTGCTATTTGCAATCTTTTTTTTTCCCCCGTAAGGTGTCCATCAGAATGTAAGTTCTGTTAGTAGTAAAATTATATAAATTACTGTTTTCTTTCATTTTTTAATAATAAATAAGAAACAAATTGAAAAAAATACAATATTTTGCAAACTAATTTTTCAGCTATTTTCTTTTTTAAAACTAACACACCCATAATAAAGTGACCCAATATTTATTCAGCAATTGATTGTCTTTTTACAAACATGAATTATATGTAAAGGCATTGTTTTATACCCCTAAAATACAACTTAAGTTATTGTAAGTACATTAATAAAACTGCTATTTTACAGTTGTAAGCCTGCACAACATTAAACAAGTACAGCTACCAACCCCAAGGGTTCATTTATGTTGTCGGGAAAAAAAATAAAAAATAAAAAATCCGACTTATTGTACCCCTGAGCCTTAGGAAAACCTTTTATTTTATTTTTATTTTTTTTACAAGATCTAATATGGACTGTGGCTGTTTTTAAAGCAGGCTTGGTGCAAGCAGAGTTACTTTGCTTCTGGTAATATTTTATATTTCCCTTTTTTTCTGTAATATCACAGGCACTTGTGTTTGTGGAATGAGCTGCTTTTAGCTTTATCCTATGTACTATTTACCAGAGAGGGCTTGGGGTATAATAATGGAGCTTCCATTGAGCTTATGAAGGTAGTTAATAGCAGGCTAGGTACAAATACATTCATCAGATCTGCAAGAGAAGTCCACAGCTGACTTCAAAAGTCTGATTTTGCGATGGAAAATGGAAATACATTTTTTATTTCTATACTGAAATGCATCCACAGTCTTGCATATTGACCAAATTTATTGATAACGTTTACATCCATACAGCGTTTTAAAGAGCCCTTGCACACTGGGGCGGGGGGCGGCGTCGGCGGTAAAACGCCGCTCTTATTAGCGGCGTTTTACCGTCGGTATTCGGCCGCTAGCGGGGCGGTTTTACCCCCCGCTAGCGGCCGAGAAAGGGTTAAATACCACCGCAAAGCGCCTCTGCAGAGGCGCTTTGCCGGCGGTATAGCCGCGCCGTCCCATTGATTTCAATGGGCAGGAGCGGTAAAGGAGCGGTATACACACCGCTCCTTCACCGCTCCGAAGATGCGGCTAGCAGGACTTTTTTTACCGTCCTGCCAGCGCATCGCTCCAGTGTGCAAGCCCTCGGGGCTTTCACACTGGAATGACAGTAGCGGCACTTTCGGGGCGGTTTGCAGGCGCTATTATTAGCGCAAAAGCGCCTGCAAACCGCCCCAGTGTGCAAGGGCTCTTAGTGTAAATGTATACTAGTGGACCTGAATACCAAGAACTCATCTTAATAACTGAGGACACTAGGTTTCGCCTGCGTTCTACCAGCCAAAAAACGCTAGGAGGCATGGGCCACATGTGTCCTAGCAACTGAGGAAGCTAAGTGGCAGGAGCCACCTGTGTCCTAGCAACCTAGGAAGCTGGGTTGCAGGAGCTGCCTACGTCGTAGCAACCCAGGTATATAGACAACATGAGCCACATGTGTCATAGCAACTGAGGAAGTTAGGTGGCTGGAGCCACTTGTGTCCTAGCAACCGAGGAAGCTGAGTGGCAGGAGCTGCCTATGTCTTAGCAACCAAGGTATCTAGACAACATGAGCCACATGTGTCCTAGCAACTGAGAAAGCCATCTGGCAGGAGCCACCTGCATCCTAGCAACCAAGGAAACTAGGCAGCTTGAGCCACATGTGTTCTAGCAACTGGTAAGAGCCACCTGCGTCCTGGCAACCAAGGGCATTATGAGGCAGGGACCACCTGTGTCCTAGCAACCGAGGCATCTAGGTGGCATAAATCGCCTGCATTCTAGCTGCAGAAGATGCTAGACAGCATGAATCACGTGTGCACGAGCAACTGAGAAAGCTAGATGGCAGGAGCTGCCTGCATCCTAGCAACCGAGGAAATGAGGCAGCACGACAGCATGAGACACATTTGTCTCATGCTAACAAAGAATTTTTGGCAGCAGAGGTGGCTTGCGTCCTAACACCCAGGGACACTAGGGGGCAAAAGCCAACTACATTCCAGCAAATAGGGTACATTTCTGCTGTGCATTGTATGCTTGTAACATCAGCACAAACATTACATGCATACAGTGTAGAAATAAAATGTTATGTAGGATCCTACTGCCAGGAAGATCAACAAATTTCTACTGACTTCAATGGAGTATTTGACAGTTCAGACACTGTTTGACCTACATTTCCTTAGACCTGGTATGTACTGTTGAGATGCAGTTGAATTGCAGGCAAAAACAGTCAAACCTATCTTTTTATTTTAAAATGTTGTGTTTTTCATTTGAATGCAAGCACCTGGGCAATGCCCATGTTCACCTTTTCAGCAGCACTGTCCCCCTCAGACTTACCAATCCAGCCCCCATACTTTTCTGGGCATCATTCAGTCCACTTCCTGTGAACCCAAGGTGCCAAGGCTCCTCCCCCACCCTGAGCTAATAGGAGAATGCTGTAGAGAGCAGGGTTACGTCATTATGTGGCGCCTATTTCAGCAGCATTTAGTGAAGGTTGATGAGGACCCGTGATGCCACCAGGCCAAAGATACCTTGTAAAAATGTATATTGATTTTTGGTATAAGTATGCTACAGTGTGGAATGTGAGGTGAACATGGGCAAGGTGGACTACCAAGCTCGAAGCTGGGCTTTGACTGGTTAAAAGAAAAGTATTAAAACTATTTTAAATGTAGCCAGAGTAAAGACCAGAATTTGTCTTTGTTAGCTTCCTCTCATCCCCTGTACAGCGACAATCATACGTTGAGAGATAAAGCAGTGCTTGGACCCTGTCAACTCTCTGTTCCGGTAAGTATTTTTTCCTGGGCTAAACTGACAGCAAAATATTAGTATCTTGCTGCTCCTTCCTTGCCCAATAACCATGTTGGGGGTGTGTCTTAGTCCAAGCTGTGCTGTTACTGCAGTGAAGGTCCACAACCCTTGCTATGTTTTCTGTTGGATGGCAAGACTGTCTGAAGAGCATAACAAATCTATGGGCAAGTCAAACAAAACCCAATATAGATATTTCTGCTGTGTATTTAGCTGCTTGCCTGGAGTTCAGCTTTAATGACTTTGAGGTTTGAGAAATGAAGGCTCAACGATCACGTACAATCATAAATTATAATCAAAAACTGATTCTCTTTATATTTGAACTCCCAATCCATTGGTAGATCTCCTGGAGGTTTGTGATGGGAAAAAAACAATTCTGACGGAGTAACTTTAATCCATCCATTGAGGTCCGAGAAATCAAGGCTCAATCTTCATAAACAATTATAAAATAATATTAAAAGCTGATTTTCTTTATATTAGAAGATAACTCTGATATGAAGATCTCCTGGAGGTCTGTTATGGAAGAAATTATTTTATAAAATAATACTTTTATTTCATCCATTGAGGCTCTAAAAATGAAGCCTCAATTATCATGAACAATTACAAATTAAAATCAAAAGCTGATTCTCTTTAAATTTGAACTCACAATCCATTGGTAGATCTCCTGGAGTTCTGTAATGGAAAAAAATTCTGATGGAAAACTTTAAAATTCATCCATTGAGGTTCAAGAAATCAAGGCTCAATTTTCAGTTACAATTATAAATTAAAATAAAAAAATGATTCTCTTTAAATACTCCCATTCCATTGGTAGATCATCTGAAGGTCTGTGATAGAAGAAATTCTGATGGGATACTTTTATTCCATTCATTGAGGATCTAAAACTCAAGACTCAATTTTCATATCCAATCATAAATTAATATTCAAAAATTATTCTCTTTTATAATTGAACTCCCAATCCATTGGTAAATCTCCTGAAGGTATGGGATGGAAGAAACTCTAATGGAATACCTTTATTCCATCCATTGAGGCTCTAGAAGTCAAGCCTCAATTTTCATGTGCAATTATAAATTACATTAAAAAATGATTTGCCTTTATTAAATATGAACTCCCAATACATTGGTAGATCTCCTGGAGGTCTGCGACGGAAGAAATTATGATGGAATACTTTTATCCCAAATGAATGCATACTTTCTAAAAGGGCGGCATATGTAAGAGAAGTTGTTATATGTCAACCAATTTTAAACCTTTTATACACTTTATCAAAATGTATAGAGGGCATTTTACCGGCCGAAATAGCTATGGCAGACATTAGTTTGATTTAAAAAAAGAGAATGAAATTCAGAAGGTTAAATGTGATTTTTAACAGCATCATATTAAAACGTCAACTTCCGAATAGGAAATAGAATAATTTAAGACTTTAAATGAGTTACGTATGAGTTACGTTTGAGCCTAGCCATTGCCACTTTTGTGTAGTTTCTAAGACATGCTCAAGTAAGATTTTTGTATTATGATACAATCAATACACTTTCAGGCCTACAACGAGTCATACTTGCTCAGATATTGAACAGTTGGTTTGTGAAGGGACTAAAGAGGACCTATGCTTGAATGCTAAAAATGGAGTAATAGAAGGGCTAAGATATTTACTTTTATGGAGAAAATGCTCTCTATGCTCCCTCTAACTCTGCTTACTTGAAAGCTTACTGGTAAAGAGAAGGATCTGGGATTTTAATGGTAGGTATAGTTCAGCCTTTCTGCTACCCTGTATTTATTAATGTCAGCCAGGCTGTGACCATATCTTTAAGGTATGGTACAGGGTCAAAATATGTGATTGAAGAGGGTTAACCAATAGACGCTTTGGGCAGAAGTAGGTTTTCAATGTGTATGTCTGAACCAAAAGGATCATTTTTTTGCATACCCTAACTTTGAGTTTAGCGAAGCCTTCGATTTGGGTTTTTTTCCAGAAACGGTTCCACCTCCTAAAACCATAATGCATATGGGCAATTCTCAAAGATTTTCAATGAGTACACACTGCCACTGGTGTAGAACATAAATGATAAGTTACGATGACTGCACTAGCAAACAGGCCACTGTACCATTGGATTTGTCTTTTCACTCATATTATATCTGTCAACAAGTTGATCAGGAGGGGCATTTGCCATATAAAGACCAATTTCATGGACACATGGTCAAATTTGACCTTGCTTGGTTAATAACCACATGACATATTGTATTTGTAGCTTTTGACATATCACCATACCACTGTGAGCTTCTTAAATGTCTGTGAGTTTACCATTTGTCCTCTTTTGTGCCACCTACACTGTCCAGTTTTACAAACTTCTAGTACCAAAGTATAGCCATCTGTGGTCTACGGGAATCTTACATTATTAATGTGTGAAACACCACTGACCTGGACTACAGAGCTGACACTCAAAAGCTGCTCTGTTATTAATTAACAATTGATTTCACACCATTAAACATTGGCTACAGACATATGTGCTGGTGCCCCCATGGTCAACGCCATGCACCGTACTTCCTGTTTCTGGATTTCGCCATAACTGTGAAAACAACCACACTCACACACACACACACACACGACTAGACACGTTTGGTTGGTGGAAAAGTCTTCTTGATATTTTTTTTTTACTTTCAAGACCAGTCACTAGGTGTGTGGACAGGAAGCAAATGAAGTGGACTTTGACACCAGTTTTGAGGTCAACGATGACTTTTAAGAACTTGGCTTTTTGCTGGTGACACTGTCTTTTCTCTCCAGGCGGGTGTAAGGCTCGAAGGCCGAGCTACCCAGTCCATATCCAGATGGTATTTCGTGGAGGCCTCCCAGTAGAGGACCAGGGAAACACAGGGGAGCTGGTAGCCTCGGAGAAGTTGAAGAAGCTAATGATGGAACTTGGAGGGTGAAAACTCCGGCTCCAGGAGGGCTACTGCTAATTCCTGGAGACGTGCTTCCCGAAGTACCCAAGCTGGACCCATTGGCTGATGGGCTGCCCATTGGGTTTTGACTAGGAGAGAGCAAGTTGGGTGGTCCCGGGACGGACAAAAGTCTACCTTGCTCCAATAACCGTAAAATATTGCAAGTTGCGAAGGATTCGGAGGTGGAAGAGGAGCGTTTCTCAGAGTCCCTGCTCTGGTCTTTCTTCTGCTTGGTCCTTCGGTTCTGGAACCAGACTTTGACCTAGGGACAAGAAATAGAAATTAATAACAATAATAATAATAATTTGAGAAGTTCAGGTAGACGCTCATTAGACCAGAAGGGTGTGATTTATAAAGTAGTATATTTTAACATAGTTGTTACTCTTTACAGATATATGAAAATCATTTCATATTTCCCGATTTAAAAAAGACCCATGTCCATCAAATATAACAAAGACTGGATGGTAAGATCTGTAGCAAGTTGGTTAGTTACACTATTGATTTATTTATCAACTAAGTTTTTTTTTAGTTTTTTTATTACATCTGCCTATAGTTTAGATTTAGGGATTTTTTTTTTTACAAATGGAGGCAAAATAAGCAATTGTGCTCTTAAATTAAAACAAAGCCATGATTTGGGTGAAAAGATTTCAGCTCTCCGGCCACACAAATCCCATTCTACCGTCTGCCGCACTGACTCTTTTATAGAGCAGTTAATTAGCTTGCCTGTCCCAGGCTGCCATTGATGGCTGTTTTGTATGGGCGCTCAGCGTGCATTGTGGAAAGAGCTGCCTGCAAAATGGAGTTTCTCGGAGGGAGTATAGAAAAGTTTCCCCACTTTCACTTCATCCATAATTCACCTATTTCCTGCTCTGAAAAGAGAATGGAGAAGGGGGGGGGGGGCAGGAAGAATAGCCCCCACCATTACCCCCGCACTACCCTGACCAACATTTCCAACAGTCTCAGTTGTACAATAGCAGCCTGCAGATAGGGACATATGCTAGTGGGCAGCGCTAGAACACCGCATTACAAAGGGAATTGTCATTCCTTTTAATACGTTAAAGGAAAAGTGCTTTGTATTTTCTATAAGCAAATATTTTGAGCTGTTATTGTCATATTTATCTTAAAACAATCAGTCATTGGTACAAGCTAGCTGTTTCATATTTCAAATATAGAGAAGCCCGGAACAAAGTAAGAAATACATAGGCGAAGGGCGGACATGACAGGGTTAACAGGGAGATGGTATCATGAGAAAGGGAAAATGTTTGGTGCTGAGGGGGAGGGGCCAGGGAAGGTGTTAAATTCTGTCCCCGCCCTGATGAGTCATCACAAGCGTGGGGGAAAGTTCCAGGAAGCAGACAGCATGGCTGATGTGGAGAAGATCTTGTTCCAGCTTAGGGAGGAGGCAGCTGTGCAGGGGGCTTCATGGCTACAGGACACTCTGGGGACATGGCTCTGAGCCTTTGCCAGGTACGAGGGGACGGAGGTCCAGACCGCAGCGGAGGGTGGGGGGTGGTTGGGGTCCGGCGGCGAAGCGGGCAGCGTTAGTGGACAGGGGGAGCCCGGTTAGTGTTCTAGGACAGCAGGGGGGATCGAGCAGCTCACTGCAGGCCCCTGGGGGGAACATGCGGCCTACAAGGCGCAGGGACAGTGCGAGTGCGGGCCCCTCCCCCACCATCAGGAGACCGGACACGCTGGCAGAGGAGGATGGCATCACAGGGGACAGGACACATGGAGCAGAGGGCTATGGTGGCAGTCCCTGGGCTTTCTAACACTGCAGCAGGGGACCGAACAGAGAACGATCGTGGGAGGAGATCAGGATGGTGCATGGGAGAGCGGAGGCTGGCAGGACTGAGGTTCAATGCACTGGTCCTGGCAAGGCTGTCCAAAATTATCAGAGGGCTATGCTGAGCGGAGGCAGGGTCGGAGGTCAGCAGTTCTAGCGGCAACCAGGGCTGCATCGCCTGGTGGGCCATCATCTGAGGAGGAAGAAGGATTGGAGCTGAGGTCCCTAAGAAAACAGTCTGGAGCTGATGAGGAGGCGGGGCCATTAACCGGGAGCGTGCGGTCGGAGGAACACGGACGATCGGCTGATGGGTCCACGCCTGTGCAGCCGGGTAAGTTACCTTCTTCTATGCATGTTGTGGGAATGTCTGATACTGTTGGGGTTAGTAGTGGCTTAGCTGGGTCCGCTCCGGGTGCGGGGGTTTCGGGACCGTCCGGGGGGGCTGCTGGGGTTATTGGGGTTTTTTTGGCCGGAAGAAAGGAACTGGTACAGAAAGTTGAGAGTGCGGAAAGAGTCGCAGCTGGGCCAGCATCGGCATGGGTCTCGCAAGTTGGGAGTGCCGGGGATGCCGGTGCGGCTGGAGGGAGCTCGGTGGTGCCAGTTGTTGCGCCTGAAATCCCTGCTCCTGCTGTGGTGTCAACGGTGGGTAGTTCCCCGCAGGGGACGTCAAAGGCAGAGGGGAGGCAGGACATCGCCAGTTTGGGAGATGCAGCAAAATGTGAAGTATATGTCTGCTTTGAGGGACCACTGGGAGCTCATCTGAAACAGGAGGTGCGGGAAAAACTGTGGAAAGGTGAGTACGTTGAGATATTTTCCCTGCTGCCTTTAGAAAAATGTAACCTGGACAGGGTAAAACCGGATGATCCAAGAAGGAGGACGAGGAACTGGTTACATGCGTTCGCGATAATGGCAAGTGTCATAGGGGAGAAGAATCCCGAACATTGTTCGGGGATCTTCTGCTACCAGGATGCTATAGGGGAGGCCTACAGGGTTTATGGCGGTACAGGATGGCTGCGGTATGATTTCATCAACGCAGAGCGGTAAGGCCAGAATTGAGATGGGATCACAAGGACATCAGCTTGTGGATGCGCCTGATGACGTCACCGAGGGCTCCCAGCCAGTTTTTTCCAGGAGGGGCCGGTGGACCTTCGGCCCATGGACAATCGGCCGAAAACAAAAAAGGGGTATGTTGGCAATATAATTCAGGGACCTGTAAGTTTGGAGGTGCATGTTAGTACAAGCATGAATGTTCTGGGTGCGGAGGAACTCATCCGGTGTACAGATGCTTAAAACAGGGAAAAGGCCGCGCTGGAGAGGCTGGAAACTAGAGGGAGGACTCCGGTGAAGGTGGGCAGAATGCGGCCGTTCCTAAGTAGGTATCTGGACAGGGAGGCGGGAGGTTGTTGAGTCAGGTTTTACAGTAGGTTTTAGGATTCCGTGTAATTTAGAGGTTGTTCCCCCCGTTCCGCACAATTTGAGGTCAGCAATGCGACATCCGGACGTGGTTTCGGTGAAACTAAATAAGGAGGTTGCTTTGGGGAGAATGGGGGGTCCTTTCCCATTACCGCCTTTTGCCGATTTGGTAGTATCCCCGTTGGGGGTGGTGCCAAAGAAAGAACGGAATAAGTTTAGGCTCATTCATCACCTTTCCTTACTGAAAGGGGGATCGGTGAATGATGCAATTGATAAGGCAGATTGTTCAGTGTCTTATACATAATTTGATGCTGCGGTGGGGTGGGTACGGCGTTACGGCAAGGGAGCGTTAATGGCTAAGGCAGATGTGGAGTCAGCCTTTCGGCTTCTTCCGGTTCACCCGGATAGTTTCCGGTTGCTGGGATGCCATTGGAATAACCAATTTTATGTGGACCAATGCTTGCCGATGGGTTGCTCTGTGTCGTGCGCATTATTTGAACAGTTCGGTTCTTTTGTAGAATGGGTAGTACGGGATGTGTCAGGCATGAATTTGGTTATCCACTATGTGGACGATTTCTTTTGCATAGGACCAGCTGCTTCCAGAATCTGCGCGGTGCTCCTGGCATCGCTGGAGCACATAGCGGATAGGTTTGGCATTCCATTGGCACCCGAGAAGACGGAAGGACCTAGTACGGTCATCAGTTTTCTGGGCATTGTCCTGGACTCGGTGGCAATGGAATGTAGGTTACCAGAAGATAAGTTGGCGGACCTAAAAAGGGAAATCGCAGGTATGATTGGGTTGCGCAAAGTTCAGCTTCGAGATTTGCAATCGCTATTAGGTAAGCTTAATTTTGCGTGCTGCATTTTGCCAATGGGGAGGGTTTTTTGCCGCAGGCTAGTGGCTAGCACAGCTGGTATTCAGTCCCCAAGGCACTATGTGAGATTGAGAAAAGAACACAGGGAGGACTTGAGGGTATGGCATACCTTTTGGAATCCTTTAATGGACGGGCGCTATGGAGGTCGGAGCCAGTCAGCAACTTTGACCTCGAACTGTTTCACGGATGCGGCCGGTTCCACAGGTTATGGGGCGTTCTTGCACGGGCAGTGGAGTGCGGGTCCATGGCCGCGGGAATGGATTGAAGCGGGTTGTACAAAAAACCTAGTGCTGCTGGAACTGTTTTCGGTGGTGTTAGCAGTTGTATTGTGGGGTGGGGCCTTTAAGGATCGAAAAGTGCGGTTTCATGGGGACAATTTAGGTGTGGTGCAAGTGATTAACAGGATTACTGCATCATCCCCGCCAGTGATTAGGTTGTTACAACACTTGGTTTTAGATGTTTGCAGTTGAATGCTTTCATTCATGCAGTACACCTCCCGGGTGTGGAGAATGTTATCGCTGATGCGCTGTCTCGCTTCCAGTGGGACAGGTTCCGCGGCGGAGGCGGAGCGGCACGGGGTGCCTTGTCCCGAATGGTTGTGGGGGATAGCATTGGCTTCGTCGCCGGATGGATCAGGAAGTCGGTGAGTGAGGTGACCTGGTCAGCATACTCGAAAGTATGGCATGAGGGGCAGGCGTTTCGTGCAAGAGGTGGGTGATGAGTCGGTGGATGGTGCAGTGGGGCTCCTGGTGTTGTATTACGTTGCGAGAATGATGGAGGAGGGAGTGCCTGCATCGGCACTGCATAAGCAGTTAGCGGGTTTAGCGTTTTTGTTCAAATTACAAGGCCAGCCTGACTTTACAAAGGATTTCTGGGTGAGGCAGGCGATGAAAGGCTATTGGCGATCGGTGGTTCGTACGGACTCCGGGAGACCGATAACCTTTCAGATTTTAACAGGTATGGTAGCACAGTTGGTGAGGGTTTGTTCCTCTGCCTACGAGTGCACCATGTTTACGGCGGTATTTTTGCTGGCTTTCTTCGGGGCATTTCGTATTGGGGAATTGGTTAGTCCGTCAAAGAAGGTACAAGGGGGAATTGGGATACAGGAGGTGACATGCGAAGAGGATGTTTTGTGGTTATATTTTCGTAGGTCAAAGACGGATCAAATGGGTAAAGGGAGGTTGGTGCAGGTTTCCCAGTGCCGGGTTCGGCATTGTGCCCAGTGGAAGCGGTTAAGGGATTTATGGGTATCCGCCCAAAGGGGGGGTCCCTTGTTGGTGCATTTCGATGGGGTTCCGTTATCACGTTATCAATTTGTGGCCGTATTTAGGAAATGTTTGAGGGCTTTGGGTTTGAATGAGAAGGAATTTTCGTCTCATTCCTTTCGGATTGGGGCTGCGACAGAGGCGGCTAGAAAGGGGATGGATGCAGAGGCTGTAAAACGCATAGGGCGGTGGGAATCGCGGAGGTTCCAGATACATGTTAGGCCTTATCTGGTGGTGGGGCTGTAAAATGTTAATTGGGAAGAATCCCGTTCATATTGGGGGTTAGGTTTGCAGAATACTGGTGATCATGGGTATTGTTTTTGTGTTATTTTCTTTACAGGTTCAGCGGCAGGCCTGGTTTGGATATTGGGCCATTCCTTTGTGAGCTGCGGGGCCAGGAGGGGAGATGTGAGATGTGAAGGTAGACAGATGGGTTTTCATAGGCAGGAAGCCTGCATTAAGTGGTTTTTGATTCCCGGGTATGTTGTGGGGAAGATTGATTTCTGAGGTGCAGCGTTATGCGCTTGGGGACAGGGCACCAGATGTTTTAGTTTTGCATTTAGGGGGCAATGATTTGGGGGTGAGATCTATGGTGGATATATCGCGGGACATCAAATTTGATGTCTGGCGTTGGATGCAGGAGTTTCCAAAGATGGTTATAGTTTGGTCGGACATGGTGGCTCGGACAACATGGAGGATTGCCAGGTCGGTTGAGGGTGTTAATAGGGCACGGAGGAGGATTAACTGGGAGGTGAGTAAGTTCATAGTGAAGAATGGGGGATTGGCTATTAGGCATTTGGAATTAGAGTTCAAAACTAGGAGGTACTTGAGGAGAGATGGCGTTCATTTAAAATGATGTGGGTATTGATCTGTGGGTATTGGGACTGCAGGACGGTATCCAGAGAGCTATTCGGGTGTGGAGGTGCACCAAAAGGTAAGGTTGTTACCTTTGGGTGCTGTGGCGGGCGTTTTGGTCTTTGCAAGGAAAAGAAGATATGGCACAATGTGAATTTCGGGAACTAGCGTTGCTATGGTCCTGATGGTACTGATGGTGGTTTCCGGATAACGGAGGTTAGACGGAAAGTGTTAATGGGGGCACTGCGGTCATTGGTTGTCTCTGAGCCAGCTTGTCGGCTTGAGGCCTATTATTTCATTAAGAGAAGGGCCGCAGTGCAATATGGTTATGTTACTGATGTTTTACGAATCTCCTGCAAAGACCAACGCTAGATAGATGAGGAATCTTTGAATAACAGATGTGTTTTAGTTATGGTATTGATTGTTTAATAAAGTAGGCTGCTACGGCCTTTTATAACTCCAACCCTCTGGTCTGGTCTTGATTGTTTAGAATAAGGTTAAGAGGTTGGGGTGTTTAGGTAATGAGAATCACATCTGTTATACAACAGTCAAGAGAAGCCCGGAGCAAAGTAAGAAATACATAGGCGAAGGGCGGACATGACAGGGTTAACAGGGAGATGGTATCATGAGAAAGGGAAAATGTTTGGTGCTGAGGGGGAGGGGCCAGGGAAGGTGTTAAATTCTGTCCCCGCCCTGATGAGTCATCACAAGCGTGGGGGAAAGTTCCCGCCCACCCTCCCTAAATAAAAAAAAAAAAAAAAATTGGAAAAGTGAATTGGGTAGTTTTGGTTGTGTGGTTTTTGTTTTTTTTCTCTTTTTCTTTTCCAAAACAGGTTCGTGGAAGTTGGATGTCGTAGCAGTGGCGGGCGTTTTGGTCTTTGCAAGGAAAAGAAGATATGGCACAATGAGAATTTCGGGAACTAGCGTTGCTATGGTCCTGATGGTACTGATGGTGGTTTCCGGATAACGGAGGTTAGACGGAAAGTGTTAATGGGGGCACTGCGGTCATTGGTTGTCTCTGAGCCAGCTTGTCGGCTTGAGGCCTATTATTTCATTAAGAGAAGGGCCGCAGTGCAATATGGTTATGTTACTGATGTTTTACGAATCTCCTGCAAAGACCAACGCTAGATAGATGAGGAATCTTTGAATAACAGATGTGTTTTTGTTATGGTATTGATTGTTTAATAAAGTAGGCTGCTACGGCCTTTTATAACTCCAACCCTCTGGTCTGGTCTTGATTGTTTAGAATAAGGTTAAGAGGTTGGGGTGTTTAGGTAATGAGAATCACATCTGTTATACAACAGTCATGTATTACATATACACTTTGTAAATTCTCCTTCAAGGCAAGAAGCAAAGGTAGGAGAGGAGGAAGGATGGCTGCCCCCATGTAAATAGGAATATACAAATTAGGCAGATATATTAGAGTTTTAAACATTAAAGGGGACCAGTCACAAACTTGATAAAGAGAATAACATTGGTTAAAACCTCATATCAAAATGATCACTAGATCAGTGGGAAATTCTAATGGGCAGCATTGAAACACCAGGGTCTCACAGGGACAGGAAGTGAGGAAAAATCTGTTCACTGGAAACAGAGATGGCAACAGAAACACTATTGGTTAGCTAAGTGAGGAAAACTAAGAATGCTTGTGGGCGGTTGCAACGTGGTGTGGTTGAAATAACACACATAGTGCAATTAATGGAGCTTGTATTGAATCAAAGGCAGAACAGTTCACAACAAACCCGGTGGAAGGAGGTCCAACTGGGAGCACTCACAGAAGCCAACAGTATGTAGCGGAGCAGGTTTCAGCTGAACTCACAATGTCTGTGTGGAGGGACGGAACATGGCCTGGCAGGTCCAAGCCCAAACGGAAAGGTGTCCAGGGAGAGTGCAGAACCCTACGCTTTCCCTCATCTGGAACAGGGAATACTGTCCCTGACAGATGGGTGACCTGTCCGTACACTACCTACACAAGAATGTGCACCTAAACCAGTCAATGGCATCCCTAATGGGGACCAGAGGGGGCCCCGACCCCCCCAACATTATGCTGTGCCCCACCATGTGCCCCCCCCCCCCCAATTAATTTTTTTTTTTTTTTTTACAAAAAGGGAATGTCTTTTTGTTTGCATTCGTGGCGGATGCAGCACATCTTACTCGGGCTGCTGCAGGAGTAACACAGTCTCTATTGAGAGAGAGAGCGTCCCCAGTCAGCTGCTGCGGGTGATTCCTCCCCCCTCCCTCTGCTCGCTGACACTGCATAATGCAAGCGCTCACACAACCATGGCCGCCCGATCTGCTCCTTCCCCTGTATCCTCATTGGCAGGGAGAAGAGCGAGTTGCAGGAAGGACTCCACGAGGACTCTCAGTTACTGAAAAAACAGACTGATGCCAGACCAGAGCAGTCAATAGCAGGGGCAGGACAGCAAGAGGAGGCTGGGGAACCACACAGTGGCAGAACACCAGGGCCCGGTGGCAAGACAACCTTTGCAACCCTGATAGTTCTCCCACTGCTCTGGACCCTTATATTTTCTTGGTATGCTGGTGACATATATCTCTTGTTTTCTGCCACCCTGGGGGGCCCCAATACAGTAGGAAGGGAGCTCACTGCAGAACATAGTAAAGGGCCCCAGGATATATATATATATATAATTGCATTATATAGTTGCCCCCCTACTTTTGTTCCTGTCCCCCCATGTGCCCCCCCCCCCCCTAAATATGAAAGCTTGAGACGCCACTGAAACCAGGGGCCAGGGTCCTAAATAGATTCTGCCAAACCTAAGATGGTGATCCACATCCAATCAGATCGCTGCCCCAGTGACTCAGGAAACCATAGAGGAACCATGTTCCTCCTGACTTCCTCTCCCTCTGCATTGCCTCTGCAGTTGAGCACCACCTACAGTGGAGACAACACACTGCACCTGCCTACACTTTTCTGGATTTTATCCCTTCTGCGACTTCCTGTCCTGGAGACACCTATGATCCTCATTTCTTAGGCTAGTCTTACCAAAAGGAAATTAGGAGGAACTTATCTCAGTGGGGACACAGCAATAAAAACTTGACAGAAGTTCTACTGTCTACTCTTCAGGTGCCCAAATTGTTGCCCAGGGGCCACATGGGCTCGGGTGCCCCCATAGAAAGCTGCTTGCTGTGGGGGCACTGGACAGGAGGGAGGGTCCATGAGCACAGATCTGGGCTGCTCTGTGCAAAACCAACTGCACAGTGCAGGTAAGTATAACATGTTTTTTTTTTTTCTATAAAAATAACAAACTTTGCAATCACTTTAATCTGACACTGTCACTAGTGGATGGATGCCACAGTCATGTCACCTAAAGGTGCCTGTACATATCATTACATACCCCTTAAAGTCTGGAAGGAACTCCAGGGGAACTCTAAAATACAAATAAAGACTTAATTTCAGCAATGACTTAGCAATCAAAGTCATTATTTACATACTTTTGTTCCCTGGATTTTGGGGCACTCTATAGAGTATGTGATCATAGGTGTAGCCACCTTCACATAACAGTCTTTAGTTAAGGAGATTATTTAATGACTGTAGCTCTGGTTTAAATTTTTATGGTGATCACATGATACAAATATGAGCAGGATTATGAATGCAAAACTCCCCAAAAAATCCGAAATAGCACTTTTGTATGACAACATAAAGAGTTGGCGTATGATACTTGGTCACCTAATACGACAGATCCCAAATCATCAATCAACCAATTTTTTCTGTGCATGTCCAATAGCCAAGGTACAATCAAGCAGAGTCCGGGTGATGTAGGAGCCTAACAGACCGCAGCTCACTGTAATAGCAAATCAATAGGAGCATACAACACGTACACTGTACCCGCTGGGCGATTTGTACAATAAAATGGACTATTATCTACCTCTCGGGCCAGAGATCGAAAAACACAGTGTGGTCCCCAAAGCAGCCGCCGAATTTATAACAGAACCCTCTGAGTCCATAAAATATTCCCTCTATCACCTACTGTAAACATACTCAATATATTATGACATATTTAAATTAAATCTACAGGTAAACTATTGTATAGTCTCAGTACTGACCCAAAAAGGCATATTTCAGAAAAGTTATCAGTGAAGATGTAAATATTGTTTATTAAATATTCTGAATAGAGCTAGTGACATCACTTAGAATGCAGCCTATCCATTCACCAGAGACCAGTGATGTCACTGAGAATGCAACCTATCCATTCAATAGAGACCGGTGACATCACTGAGAATGAAGCCTATCCATTCACCAGAGACCAGTGATGTCACTGAGAATGCAGCCTATCCATTCACTAGAGACCGGTGACATCACTGAGGATGAAGCCTATCCATTCACCAGAGACCAGTGATGTCACTGAGAATGCAGCCTATCCATTCACCAGAGAGCAGTGATGTCACTGAGAATGCAGCCTATCCATTCACCAGAGACCAGTGATGTCACTGAGAATGCAGCCTATCCATTCACCAGAGAGCAGTGATGTCACTGAGAATGCAGCCTATCCATTCACTAGAGACCGGTGACATCACTGAGAATGCAGCCTATCCAATTACTAGCCACTTCAGCCCCGGAAGATTTTATCCCGTTCATGACCACAGCACTTTTTTCGATGCGGCACTGCGTCGCTTTAACCGACAATTGCGCGGTCGTGCGACATTGAACCCAAACAAAATTGATGTCCTTTTTTTCCCCACAAATAGAGCTTTCTTTTGGTGCTATTTGATCACCTCTGCGGTTTTTATTTTTTGCGCTATAAACAAAAAAAGAGCGACAATTTTGAAAAAAATTCAATATTTTTTACTTTTTGCTGTAATAAATATCCCCCAAAAATATATAAAAAAACAAATTTTTTTCTCAGTTTAGGCAGATATGTATTCTTCTACATATTTTTGGTAAAAATAAGCCATTTTTATAAGATTATAAGATTATATATATATATATATATATATATATATATATATATATATATATTTATATATGATTATATTGATTGGTTTGCGCAAAAGTTATAACGTCTACAAAATAGGGGATAGATTTATAGCATTTTTATTATAATGTTTTTTTTTACTAGTAATGGGGTGATCTGCGTTTTTTATTGTGACTGCGACATTATGGCGGACACATCGGACACTTTTGACACCATTTTGGGAGCATTGTCATTTATACAGCGATCAGTGCTATAGAAATGCACTGATTACTGTGTAAATGACACTGGCAGGGAAGGGGTTAAACACTAAGGGGCGATCAAGGGGTTAAGTGTGTCCTAGGGAGGTGTTCTAACTGTAGGGGGATGGGCTACCACTGACATGACAAAGAGATCACTGCTCCCGGAGCAATAGATCCCTGTAATGTCACTAGGCAGAACGGGGAAATGCCTCGTTTACATCTCCCTGTTCTTCCGCTCTGTGACACGATCGCGGGCCCCTGGCGGACATCGAGTCCGCGGGACCCACGGGCACGGTCGCAGAGCACGCATTGCGTGCGCGCGCCCACAATCCCGCCATTTAAAGGGGACATACCTGTACGCCCATTTGCCCAGTCGTGCCATTGTGCCGACGTACATCATCGCGCACTGGTCGGCTAGTGACTAGAGACCAGTGACATCATTGAGAATACAGCCTAACCAATTACTACAGACCAGTGACATCAATAAAAATGTAGCTTATCCAATCACTAGAGACCAGTGACATCGCTAAGAATGCAGCTTATCCAATCACTAGAGACCAGTGACATCACATATAATGCAGCTAATCCAATCACTAGAGACCGGTGACATCACTGAGAATACAGCCTATCCATTCACTAGAGACCAGTGATGTCACTCAGAATGCAGCCTATCCATTGACTAGAAACTGGTGACACTGAGAGTGTAACTTAACCATATAAATATGAGTGACATCACTGAACAATCAGGCTAACCATTCATTAGAGACTGGTGACTTGACTAAGAGTGAAGCCTATGGATTCACTAGAGACCAGTGTTGATGTCATAGGCCAAGCCACACAGTGTTCCCTTTTCAGCCTGTTTAGACCAACCAATATTGATGGCTAATTGATTTAGTTGAAGAATACATTTCGGGCACCTCTACATTCAAAACACAATGGAAATATTGTATACCCATATACATGTTAAACAAGTCAAAAGAAAAGTTAATTCAAGACTAACTCACAAAATATTTTTCATGGCTTCCTATCTCCTCGAGCCTCTTTCAGCCATTTCAAATCTGCCTGCATCCATGTGGGCTGCACATCATTGCTTTGCAGCTTTCTAATAGTGACAACAGGGGTCCATGCCTGCAAAATGTGCTTATTGGTTCAGCTGCTTGGGTGCCAGGGGTGCATAGGACAGTGGTGACAACACAAGAGCTCAACTGGGAGATGGTTGTCACCCCATGACAAGAAGTGCCTAAACAAGGACCTTCATGGCAGGATCCCCAGGTATTTACTTTAATGAAAGCTGCAAAGTTAAAAAAGATGAAAAACCGCTTTTCAGAATGACGTTAACATGCTAAGGCTTTTTCTAAGACTTCAGCGATTTGGGTTTTGATCGACTTTAACAATGGCAACCTACGAATGCCTCTCCCCAGAGTTTTCCTTTTAAAATGACTTGAATAATTGTGTCTGACACGGCCTTAATTCTGGCGCACTGTATGACCTTTTTTTTATGTAAATGAAACACAATTAACACTTAGACAATTCTTATTTTTCCCAATAAGGAAAAAAAAAAAAAAGCGACATAGTTTAATATTTTCCAGATTGTCTTGCAAGATAATGAGGTTCATGTCTAAATGTAGCTTTTGCTAGTAAATGCAGCGAGGAAATATAAATTAAAATACACGTAGCGGGGCCGCAGGAAGCAACGTGTAAAAGAATAAGTAGCTGGACTAAATCATTCATTATATTAAAAAAAAAATGCTGTTATTGTTAAGCCAAAGTGACAGACACAAAAGGCTCCATGAGAGCCTGCTGGGAATCCCCTGCCCTAAGCCCACTCCGTTGTTTAAGTAAATCATTTTCTGCGCAGCTTATGGGAAGGACAATTACAGTTTTCATTTTTCCCTTTTACACTTAGAGCTTTGTAGAGGGCAGACCATGCTTTTACATCGGAACACAGGGACCAGCCCGTGGCGGCCTTATTAAACGTGGACTAGCTGGGAACTCAACAGATACAAAATTCGCAAACCAACGCGGAAGATCTGGATTAGAATAGATCAGTGTTTCACAACCTATTTTGAGTCGTGGTACTCTGAAAAGTATGCAAAATTTCGAGGCACCCCAGTAAAAAAATGTAAAAGACATAAATGTTACTCATCAACAGAAAACCTGAGCCTGGGACAATGCACATATCCTCCTTGATGAAATGAACTTTACATTAGAAGCCCCCTTTACATCAAAGGTCCCCCTTCTCATCAGAGTTACCTCCTTCATAACAGAGGACCTCCGTCATGCCAGAACTCCCTCATCAGACCAGAGCCCCACTTCACATCAAAGGACCATACATCACATCAGAGGTTCCCCCATCACATTAGAGCCTCCTTCACATCGGATGAACCCCCATCACAGCAAAGCCCCCCTTCGCATCAGAGGTCTCCCCATCACATTAGAGCCTCCCCCCCACATCCGAGGTCCCCCCATCACATCAGAGCCCCCCTTCACATCAGAGGACCATCAATCACATTGAACGTCAAAGGTCCCCCCATCACATCAGAGCGTACCTTTACATCAGTCGATCCCCTTCACATCAGAGGTTCCCCATCAAACCAAATCCTCCCCTACACATCAGATGACCCTCATCACATCAGTGCCCCCTCTTCACATAAGGGGTACCCTCATCACATCAGAGATCACCCCCCATTACATCAGAGCCCCCCCTTCACGCCAGAGGTTCCCTTTACACATCAGAGCCCTCCTTTACATCAGAGGTCCCCCATCACATCACAGCCCCTCTTCACATCAGCAGTCCCCCATCACATTAAAGCCTTCCTTCACATCAGAGGACTATCCATCACATTGGTGGTTCCCCCATCACATCAGAGCCCCCCTTCACATCAGACAACCCCCTGCACATCAGTGGTACCTTTATCACATCAGAGGTCTCCTCTTCACATCAGAGGTCTTCCCCATCACATTAGAGGTCCCCTCATCACACCAGAGCCCCCCTTCACATCAGAGCTTCCTCCTTCACATTAGAGAACCCCCATCATGCCAGAAGTCCCCCTTTACATCAGAGGTCCCCCACATCACATTAGAGCCTCCTTCACATCAGACGACCCCATTCACATTAGTGGTACCTTCATCACATCGGAGGTCTCCTCTTCACATCAGAGGTCCTCCCCATCCCATTAGAGTCCCCCTTCACATCAGAGGTCATCAGAGGTCCCCCCATCACATCAGAGCCCTCCTTCACATCAGAGCTCCCCTCATCACATCAAAGCCCCCTTCACTTCAGAGGACCATCTATCATATTGAAAGTCACCCCTTCACATCAGAGGTCTTCCCCATCACATTAGAGGTTTAGAACCCTCGGTTGCCAAGCACCCTGATAAACACTGGTATAGATGTATTAGCTCCTATGCTTTACCATTTCTGACTCCCAGAAGGGATCAGTTATTTGAGGTTAAATTGGAGCTTTCAGCAACTTTTCAAGTTTCAATAATAAATTCCTGACCCGTCACAATATACTGCAACATTTTTCAGAAGAACACGATACCATTTAGCATTTTAATGCCACCCTGGAGCCCCAGTCAGGTGAGTTTGCTTAGGCTGAGATGATGGCATCAATCTACTGCAGGCAGGAAGAAGCATTTTCTCAGTCTCCTCTCCTCCAGTGATCAGACTGTACATTGTAAATTTGTAAAGATGAGAGACTGCAGCAGGGGCTGGTCTTTGTCAGACATTTGTGAACACAGCCAATAACTGCACAGGCACCACTCTTTACGTGCCTGAGTCATCTCTAAATCAGCATTTTAGTCCAGAAAGTAGCTGGTGACCCTGGATGATGCCTGGACAAAGATGGTGCTGTTCTTCTGGAGAGAGAAAAGCAGATGAGGGCATTGTCAGTGGAAATACTTTGAGTGGAAATAAATACCTGTAAGTATTATACTTAGATGTAACTGAGCACGCCTGAACCTAACTTGAAAAATATATTTGATGCTAGCTTTATTTGAGGTTAGCCTGTCACTATGAATAACACTTTTGCTATTTTTTAACTTCCTGACTATGTCACCAATGACCTTGCGTCCCCATAGTCCATGCATCCAACCTTTGTTTTGTGCATCAGGGACACAATAGTGCCAGCCAGTGTGCCCTGTCCTGTGATTCTTACAAATAAACACGTATAATACGTGATAAAAGATTACCAGTGCAATGTAGGCTTTCAAAGAAGGTGGAACAGCAGTGTCAGCCTGCTTATAGCTGGCTTTGTCTTATTGAAACCTCAAACTGAGACGCCCCAATAAGGCCTTGCCAGGAGTCATTGAGTTCGATGTGTAAATTACAGCCTGAGCTATGGAGCCCTATGAACAAAATACTTTTTACAACAGATTGCTAAGCAGTCCCTTTGCTCTGCTTTTGGAGGGGGACCTGATGATCCTTGTTTTTCATATCTCTCAAACGTTGTTTTCATTTAGGGAGATAGTCTGGATGGAAGTTGCTCCTTTACTACTCATAGCTGGTTGAACAGATCATATGCTCTTGTTTGTGGTTCAGATTTTTCCAAGGTGCCGTGATTCTCCATGTGAGCTTTTAAAGACCAATAGCCGAGAACGGTTTTCGGGATAGATCTGATCAAGGGTGGAGCATATCCCTCTTGTGATCTTCTTCTTAAACTTTCTTCACGTAAATTATGAAAGCCCAACTCCTGGAAATCTGCAAATTCTCCCTTGTGGTTTACGGGAGAGTAAAAACTGATCCTCCACTCCCCTAGTAGACTGAGCTCCTCCACGCTCCGACACTGGACTGTTCGTGAGTCATCATGTCCAATGGAGGTCTGTGGAACCCGAAACTGAACTTGGTGACATCAGGACCTTAGATCGCTGGAACATGAGTGGGAAGACACACTATGGATAGGTCTAGCAGTGCAGAGGAGCGAAGGATCATGTATGTAAATATACTTTTATATGCCCCCTAGACCTAAACAAGTAGTTAACGAGAATTTTCAAGTTTTCTAGACTTCAACTTTAAGGATTACTAGTGTAAAGAGGGTTAGTTCCATCTAGATTTACCTTTGGTGAAGCACATTCCCCCTATGATCTCCTAAAGTCCTACTCTCCTCCCAGACAAGTGGAATACCACACACATATGTGGTGATAATGATTTTAAGACATTGTTTTCATTGATAAAATGCTATAAATATACTCACCTCCTGAAGAAATGATAGCTGTCCCACGTTTATTGCTTCACATATTAACATTGTGTACTGAAATCAAATGGACATTCATTATTGAATGTTTGGACCACTATGCATATGCATCTACAGTAGGTTTGATGGGTATTAGGTATTCATGAATGTTGAATCTTTAGAACTATTGCCTTCTAACCTTCATAAGACATCATCTGTACCCATAAAGTCCTGTATGCTTTGTTTTTGTTTTCTATATGTAGCATCCTCCTACCCTGTTTCCCCGAAAATAAGACCTAGCGTGATTGTCGGTGATGGCTGCAATATAAGCCCTACCCCCCAAATAAGCCCTACCCTGTTTCCCCAAAAATAAGCCCTACCCTGAAAATAAGACCTACAAGGACTTTCACTAGGGCTTATTTGGGGGGTAGGGCTTATATTGCAGCCATCACCAACAATCACGCTAGGTCTTATTTTCGGGGAAACAGGGTAGTTAGGCTGCTAGGTCTGGTATGGAAAATGTAGTTCTTAGGCTCTCTTGTAATCAGTGGAGCCCTGCGTGATTGCTTTGGGCTTCTCTGGGTACTACAGGTTGCAGGTTTGACTGCTTCCCCCTGTTTTCTGGTGATTTCCAGAATCTAGTGGGTGAGAGAGTCAAACAGGCAGCCTGAATATTCATGCAGTGCCAGCCAATCCCTGGGGAGGTGTTCCCAGATGGAACCACATAAATAGTTTGAAACCACAGAGAGAGGGGTTCTTCTTTTCTCTGGTGGAGAAGTTCCCAGCCAGGGGGCTGCCCACCCTTCCTGGTCATTCCAGCTGGGGGAGGGGAAATAGAGGTATGTTGGACTGGTGGAGTGGGCGCAGGCACCTTTTGCCCTAAGGCAGTGGTTCTCAACTCCAGTCCTCGGGACCCACCAACAGGCCAGATTTTAAGTATTACCTTGGGGAGTTGCAGACTAGAATACTGCAATCACTGAGAAGCAAGTGATATCACCTGTGATGTATTTCAGTTATCTTGCAAACCTGGCCTGTTGGTGGGTCCTGAGGACAGGAGTTGAGAACCACTGCCCTAAGGGAAGGCAGAGGAGGAAGGAAACGCACCGGGATTATCCAAACACATTCACGCAGGTGGCTGAGGAACTCTTCCCAGCACTGAAGCCAGGAGCTGGGATTCAGTAGGGCAGCTTACATCACTTCCTACTTAAAGAGAGTGCTCTGAAGATCCACAATAGTGCTTTACCATAGACAAGGTGGGCAGCGCTGAGCCACCAGTGGGTGTAGCTGGAAATGTCTTGTCACTGGCAGAAAACTAGGTGAGGGGGCCACGACCTGATTCCAGCTTGCTGTAGGTCCATCCCCACCATCAGGGGCCCTGGTATAGAAGCAGGCTGGGGCTTAGACTCCATACCTCATGACTAAGCTCCAGGGGGCGGAGTGAACGCATTGGGAGCGTGGCCTGGTTGGAGTCCAGGCTGAGTTTGCCACTCTACCCATCAATTCAGGACACCTAGATGTGCCACTTTCAGGGGCTACCCCATTGTTCTCTGAAGCTTAGACTCTGTACCCTTGGGAACCCTGGGTTGGCATTCTACAAGGTCTCACTTCCACAGAAACCTGACATGGGTTGTTTAGCATTGAAGGCGGAATCTCTCCTGCCAGCTACTGTAGTCTGACAGCCGGCACCCACAGCTGTCAAAATAGCCAAACAGTGAGTGCATCTGATTGGCAGTAGTCCCTATTTGGCCAACAATTTTCCAGAGGCTCCTTCAACAAAAGTCGATTGGAAGATCGACTTTTGTTAAGCCTGGTGGAGCCGATAGGTCCATCCACAGCTTTAATTTTACAGGATTCACCAAAATTCGAGCCATCTAAAGAAGCCTTAGTGCTAGCGGCTACAGGGGCTGAACAGGATGACAACTTTGCAGTGATTTCACTGCAGAACAATTAGTGCTGTCACACCAAATTACTAACTTCTAAATGCTTTTAAATAAAAAAATTATTGTAGCAATGTGGGATTTTTTTTTAGGTGCCATACACAAGAAATGAGAGAAAATTTCACAATTTATTGATATACAAGATTAAAATTTGTTAAAAGGGATAGGAAATATAAACATATTTCGGTTATGCTGTCATTGTATATTCACATATATAGCGGTATCATACTTGTGTTCCCAACATGTTTCGCCTGCCAAGGCTTCTTCAGGGGATTTTGATGACCACTGTTAGTATACAAGCTATATCAAAACAAGTAGCAAAGGATTACAAAATTAAAATTTGTTAAAAGGGATAGTAAATATAAACACATCTCGGTTATACTGTCATGGTATATTCACATATATAGCACTATCATAGTTGTGTTCCCAACATGTTTTGTCTGTCAAGGCTTCTTCAGGGGATTTTGATGACCACTGTTAGTACACAAGCTATATCAAAACAAGTAGCAAAGGATTACAAAATTAAAATTTGTTAAAAGGGATAGTAAATATAAACACATCTCGGCTATACTGTCATGGTATATTCACATATATAGCAGTATCATAGTTGTCTTCCCAACATGCTTCGTCTGTCAAGGCTTCTTCAGGGGATTTTGATGACCACTGTTAGTATACAAGCTATATCAAAACAAGTAGCAAAGGATTACAAAATATCGAACATAATAAATGATATTACATCAAATACATTACTATCATACATATAAATAGTTTACTCAGTATGTCAGATCATTATAGGTTTACCCGAACGAGTGGCAATTGGACAAGATCATGCCCAATAAGGATAGGTGGGGCAACAAGGTATGGTGTGACTGCCAGAGATACAGAAAGACCAAGCTATAGTAAATTAATATATCAAATGGGAATATTGGGTTAAGCCCCAAAAAAATGTATACAAGAAAATTAAAACTAGAGCCAAATGCTTCCATACTTTCATATTAAGTGAACAAATGCAAGTACAGTACCTGTTAAAAAAAATGAACAAACACAAGGGGGTGCCTGCTTTTAAATAAAAAATTATTTTCCAATAAAGAGCGTAACTTTTTTATTTTACTTGACTTTAACTTTAATTTGAGATAGTTATATTAAGGCTACCGGTAGTGGAGGATGTTTATTGTGTTGTTTGATTAGTATAGCTACTGCACAGACTTGTACAGTGTGTTCTCGGCCTGTGCTGAATTAAGGATTGTAAAGAGAGGTTTTTCAAAGTTAGCCACAATGGTAAACATTTTTTGAAGGAAGATTAAACATCCCCTTTTTTACAGCCAAAATCAGAGCCTTAACTTTCGGCGCAGTATTTTTTTGGAACCGTTCACGTTTTTGCTGGGGCTCTGTAGAAAACAACAAATGATGATTAGTATTTAATGGAATGGGCGGCATTGTCCGGGGGCTAGCATAAGATTATTTGCGCAACCAGCATTTTCTCGCCATCATAATAAACTGACCTTTGTGTACCTCTGGCCCCCGCCGGCAATCTTATTACAGGGAAGAATATAATCTATACCAACAAAGGGCTATAAAAAAACTTTTTTGTGTACTTTAGTGGGAGTGAAATGCCAGGGCTTTTTATTTTGGCAGTATGTGCCCGGGTGCCCCTGCCCTCGCTCCTCAGGTGTGATCTATTCTAGAGTCCTGGCAGACCTCCATCAATTCAAAATTAGCCCTCTGCCACCCAATATGGCGCCTTACGTACGAGTCTATATAGGCTCCCTGGGCCCCGCGCGCTTCGTAGAGAACAATACAAACACCCTGCGATCCAAAGCTGCCAATGTACGGATAATAGAGGACTGCACGTGCTGAGACTGATTGTACAAGAGGACAGGGCCGTGCGTCTATGCAAAGAGCTAATCCCGGTAACAAGCCATGCCACGCTATGTTGTTTTATTTTTGCACCCTGGTCCTGCAAAGGGGCGTGTGCTGCAACCAGGCAGGCCAACACAATGGCAGCAGAAAGGGGGCCTCTATACTAAGGCTTTTCCTCTGTTTTCTGGACCCGGACCCAACATTATGACAATTATGGCAGCAAATAAAAATTACACAGCCACTGAATGGCTTTCAGACAAAAAAAAATAAAATTATTTTTCTATTAAATAAGCGTGTTTAACCTGTTAAGCTCCTGACAAAGCCAGAGCTCCTTCCTGAAAAGGCAAAGTAAAAGCAGCAAATAATTAAAATCTACCCAAATAGTACAGGTTGAAAAGGACAGTGAAAAAAAAGCACGCAAATTGCCCAGTGGTTGGGTTTGCCAGCAAGCCAAAGGGACCTAATATACAGTCAAATGGTCCTGCTGTTATAAAGGACTTGAAGCTAACATAGCAGGCTCACGGTTAAGTTAATAAAATATGAATAAGAAGAAAAAAATTGTCTCATTCCTAATTTACTCATAATTTACTAAGGGCTTATGCACACAAGCATTAAGGGTTATATTACATAAAATATGGTCATATTTCGGTCCCCAGACAGTCTGATTCCAGGGAGATACATCCATATTTGTTTACGCTCCTTGCTGCATACACCCCATACAGCCATATCGGTAAGATTTAAATCTTATGTCTGTGCTAGGCAGCAAAGAGCTACAATTTGATAAAACAGTCCAGTTTGAAACACATTGACGCAGATCAGCGGAATCATAAAAATCTGACTAAAGGTCCAGTTCAGAAAAGACTCCTAAATGTCATGAACCAGTCACAAAACCACGTAGAACTAATATACAGTGTACAGTGCCTTGAAAAAGTATTCATACCCCCAGGAGCGGACTGACAACTTATGGGGCCCCAGGGCAATAGGAGATTATGGGGCCCCCGGGCAATAGGAGAAGATTATGGGGCCCCTGGGCAATAGGAGATTATGGGGCCCCCAGGCAATAGATTATGGGGCCACACAGTATACACACACACATACAGTATATACACACAGACACACAATGTACACACACAGTATACACACACAGAATACACATACACACACTGAAAAGGTACTGGAGAGGCGGGGCAGCTATAATCTTGGGAGTTTAAAAAAACACAGATTTTTACATACTGTCCCTGGTTTCATTGAGGCTGGCAACCCTGGTGGGGCCCCTTAGTGGCATGGGGCCCTCGGGCAGTGCCTGAGTGCCCGAATGGTCAGTCCGCCCCTGCATACCCCTTAAAACTTTCCACATTTTCATGTTACAACCAAAAACGTAGATGTATTTTATTGGGATTTTATGTGATAGACCAACACAAAGTGGCACCTAATTGTGAAGTGGAAGCAAAATGATAAATTGTTTTCAAAATGTTTTACAAATAATTATGTGAAAAGTGTGGGGGGGCATTTGTATTTAGACCCCCTGAGTCAATACTTTGTAGAACCACCTTTCACTACAATTACAGCTGCAAGTCTTTTTGGGATGTCTCTACCAGCTTTACACATCTAGAGAGGGACATTTTTTCCCATTCTTCTTTGCAAAATAGCTCAAGCTCTGTCAGATTGGATGGAGAGCATCTGTGAACAGCAATTTTCAAGTCTTTCCACAGATTCTTAATTGGATTTAGGACTGGGCCATTCTACCACATGAATATGCTTTGTTTAAAACAATTCCATTGTAGCTCTGGCTGTATGCTTAAGGTCGTCCCTGCTGAAGAAAAGCATCCCCACAACATGATGCTGCCACCATCATGTTTCACGGTGGGGATGGTGTGTTCAGGGTGATATGCAGTGTTAGTTATCCGCCACACATAGTGTTTTGTTTTTGGCCAAAAAGTTCAATTTTGGTCTCATCTGACCAGAGCACCTTCTTCCACATGTTTTCTGTGTCCCCCATATGGCTTCTCGCAAACTGCAAACGGGACCACTAATGGCTTTCTTTCAACAATGGTTTTCTTCTTGCCACTCTTCCATAAAGGTCAGATTTGTGGAGTGCACGACTAATAGTTGTCCTGTGGACAGATTCTCCCACCTGAGCTGTGGATCTCTGCAGCTCCTCCAGAGTTACCATGGGCCTCTTGGCTGTTTCTATGATGAATGCTCTAGTTGCCCGGCCGGTCAGTTTAGGTGGACGGTCATGTCTTGGTAAGTTGTGCCATACTCTTTCCATTTTCGGATGATGGATTGAACAGTGCTCCGTGAGATTTATACTGAAATTAAATTACACACAGGTGGACTCTATTAATTAGGTGACTTCTGAAGACAATTGGTTCCACTAGATTTTAGTTAGGGGTGTCAGAGTAAATGGGGCTGAATACAAATGCACGCCACACTTTCCAGATATTTATTTGTAAAAAATGTTGAAAACCATTTATCATTTCCCTCCCACTTAACTTTGTGTTGGTCTATCACATAAAATCCCAATAAAATATATTTTTGTTTTGGGTTGTAACATGACAAAATGTGGAAAATTTCAAAGGGGTATGAATACTTTTTCAAGGCACTATATCTGTAAGGAAAGGCATGCCAATAAACAAGATGGCTCCTCTGGACGAACTTCTGTGCACAGGCTAATACATCTTTCCTTTCGTGCTCGCAGAAATTGGGCTCTTGCCAATGCTAACGCACATACCCGTGAGCGCAACGGTGTGAGCGCGCATACCTGTGCACACCGACACTCACGTGCACTTGTGACAGATGTTGGCACCAAATGGCCTAGTTACCAATTGTCTACCAGGCACTTTTACCCCTTTGCTGCCCCGGATAATTTTCAGCTTTCAGCGCTGTCACACTTTGAATGACAATTGCGCGGTCATGCTACACTGTACCCATATGAAATTTTTAGCATTTTTTTTTCACACAAACAGAGCTTTCTTTTGGTGGTATTTATTCACCACTGAGTTTTTTATTTTTTGCTAAATTGCTAAATAAATGAAAAAAGACCGAAAATTTGGAAAAAAAAAAGTTTTTCATAGTTTGTTATAACATTTTGCAAACGGGTAATTTTTCTCTTATACTGATGTGCGCTGATAGGCTGCACTGTTGGGCACTGATGAGTTGGGACTGATGAGGGGGCACTGATGGGCACTGATAGGTGGCACTGACAGGCACTGATAAGTGGCACTGATGGGCACTGATAGGCGGAACTGATAGGTAGCACTGATAGGTAGCACTGATGGACACTGATAGGTGGCACTGATAGGCGGCACTGAAGGTCACTGGTAGTGTGTTATTCACACGATTATCAGGTGAAAATAGGGGGGGGGGAATGAATGCAGCCACCTCATCTAAGAACCTGTAAGCTTCAATACACTGTAAATATACTGTATGAGTGTGCATGTGTGTGTATATATATATATATATATATATATATATATATATATATATAAATATGTTGACACAATCTTTTTTTTAGGGATTAGATACCCTTTACCCTTTAATGGCTAGGCATAAGCAAATTTGAGAGTTGTTACTTGAAGAAAATCATGCAGCTTTATTAAAAGTTAGCCATTTCTGTGAAAATTATTTGTAGTCAATATGTGAAGGTGAACTAATTTTTATGGATTTTAAGGGTGCAACGAGCTTTCAATGACCCCTGAAGGTCAAGGAATCTCCTTTCAATCAAAAATAATCCTTGAATTAGACGGGAACTCGACTTTAGATATTGTAACGAACATGGCCATGGTAACGATTGCCTGTTTGTTACCTGTATATGGCAGCAACTGACTATTTGTTGCCTGAGTATTGACAAAATTGCCCAGTTATTGCCCTTCTGTGGTCAGCATTGCCACCTACTGTCACAACTGCCAATATGTTGTCAGGATTCCCCAGCTGAAGACCACATATTCTAATGACTGCCTGTTCGTTTTCTGAGTATTGCCACAATTGTCCAGATATTGTCCTTATGTGGTCACCATTGCCTGTTTTTGTCCATTTACTGTTACAACTGCTCATGTGTTGGCAGGATTGTAGACCGCATATTGTAATGATGCCCATGTATTGCCATTTTTACCTACAAATTGTAAAATAACGCTGTGGGTTTGGAGGACCATGGCTCCCTACTGTGCAAGCTACGCAAACAGCATGTAATGTATGGCACCATGGTCACAGCACTTTTCATGCTTTTTTTTATTCACACCTGCTTTTTGGGCTGAGGCTTTTGGCTGAGACTGGAGGAATTTGTATACCGGAAGGCCAGTCATTGTAGTTCACTTTGGCACCCCTAAGCACATTTATTTTGTACTTCTTTGCACAGCACTTACAGTATGCACTTTACTCATCCCTGAATAGTAGGGTGTAGGTCCTTGGATTTGCTCTTAAAGTCTTGGAGGGAGGATATGTGGCCTAATGGGCTGGTTCTCCCCTCCCATGTGGTCTCCCTTCAGGAAAAAGCCACCTAGTACTTGGGTGGACCTTGCCTCAGTAGGTTCCCTGAAGAATGGGGCTCACCTGGTTTCCACTAGGTGGACCACAAGTACTCCAGTCCCAATCAGTAGTCTTGCACCCCAAGGGGAACAGGGCCAGGGTTCCTTCTCTTCGGAAGAGGACCATGTCTACACCCTGCGCAAAATTTGCATGCTTCACTTTTTTGTGCTCATTTTTTATTGCACCTGGTGCTAGTTTCGAGTGCGTGCACTGCATCATAAAGCTTAAAATTAAAAAGTAGCATGTAACGTAATAGTATTTCATCATACACATTTGGAGAACTGCATGACTGATCCCTAATTATTAGCCTACATCATAGATAGCCTCGTGTCAATACCACATCATTATGCAGGTTCCATTTTCTCCAAATAATCTAGCCATTTACGTTTAATTACTAGCGTGATTAATTATAATAGCGTGACTGAGTGATCCGTGTGATCCCCTACTTAGGTTTATAGGCTAATTAGTTTGTAAATTGACTTACATTAATTAATTGCCAGGTTGACCTGCAAATTGATTAGATCTATTAATTGATTAGTTAGGTTTAAATCCTTTCATTTCCCATCATCTTTCAATAAATGTGTGAATAAAACAAACCAAAAAAAAAGTGCCAGTATTACATTACAATTCCTTCAACACTCTGGGGTGTCTACTTTTCTCAGCGGAATCCTTTAATTTGGAGGGATTTTAATTGCAGAGACTAAACAGCATCACAAAATAAAACATTGAATACATATCGCTTAATTTTCATCAACCTCCGGGATTTGGAAAAAAAAATGGGGACATGCCAGTGTAACCATATAGACTTGATTAAAACAAACTAAACTTTAACTAGAATTAAAGTATATCTAAAGCCCACTTTTGTTTTTTATTGTAAAGCTTGGAAAAAGAACCAACTGAAAGTTAAAATGAACAGCATTTACTGTGGGCCCTATATGATGCCAATAGAGCAACTAAGCACCCAATATTCCCATAATAAGATGACATAGCTTTATAATTATAGGGGTTGCCTATTCTCATATGAAATAATTACATTAGTAAAAAAAAAAAAAAAAAAAAAAATTGTAAGAACCACATACACTACTGTATATGGCCAAATACTTATGTGGAAAAATTATGTGGAACCCCCTTCAAATGATTGAGTTCAAGTTTTCCAAGTTTCGGGTACTGCAATTTACTGAGCTTAAAGCTTCCTATGTTCTCCACCTGTGCTACACATTTAATAGTCAGCGTTGTTTCCATTGGTCTTTATGAACACCCCCTCCACATATGGTATGAGGATGAGGAAGGAGAAGTACACTCACACCCTCGTAGGGTGACAACGCTGCTCCTCCATAAATACAGTACACAGAGTGAGCGTTGTCACCCCTGGACAGAAAGTGTGTTACTAGCAGGTTCACCAGGTGAAAAAAGGACATAAACCCGAATGTAACCACCACATCCAAGGACTAGTAACCTGCAATATATGACATTTTTGTTCGGGTTTAGATACTATTTAATGCTACAACATTTTAGTTGTGAATTCCAACTTTTGTGATTATGGTTTGAAGAGGGACCTTTTGTGTTCCAGCATGACTATGGCCCAATGCACAAAGCCAACCTTATGGTTTGATGAGTTTGGTGTGTAGTAACTCAAGAGACCTCCACAAATCACTGACCTCAACCTTACTCAACATCTTTGGGATGAATTGGAATGGCAATTGCAAAGCCAAGACTTCCCATCCAGTTTCAGTACCTGAACTCACAAATGCTCTTTTGGCTGAATGGGCAAAAATTCCCACAGAGACAATATAAAACTTTAAGGGACGTCTTCCTGGAAGAGTGGAGGTTTTTAAATCCACAGAGAGGATGAGAGGGCATCCACCTCTATATTAATGCCCATGGCTTTGAATACGTTTTGGGAGATTTAGTGCCATTGTCCTCTCTGGTCTCGGCTTTACCATGTACTGTAGCCCATTGCTACTACCCTGTTTCCCCCAAAATAAGACCTAGCGTGATTGTCGGTGATGGCTGCAATATAAGCCCTACTCCCCAAATAAGCCCTAGTTAAAGTCCTTGTAGGTCTTATTTTCAGGGTAGGGCTTATTTTCGGGGAAACAGGGTAGGGCTTATTTGGGGGGTAGGGCTTATATTGCAGCCATTACTGACAATCACGCTAGGTCTTATTTTCGGGGAAACAGGGTATAACCCCAGCTGCACTGACCAAGGGCTCTATTGACCCCTGGGCGGCTCTGTGCAGTAGCACATGCAAGTATTTGCAATAGGCAACCCAAAATTGTATGAGAATGTTGCATAGCCATGATATATTGTTGAAGGTTGAGCCTGATGGACCTTGGGAGATTTCCACAGGGCATACTACTGGAGCAGTGAAGAGACAATAAGATGTCACACTGCAAAGTTCCTGGATAAATAGGCTTGTAGACAGTCAAGTTCATCCTGTTTTGCCAAACCTTCAGTGTTCTTTTCCAATGATGTCCCAGGGAAAGACACCCCATAGTAATAAAAAAAAAAGAGAGAATATACAGGCATCTTATAGGGGCATGTTTGTAAAGCAGTGAATGTGACATTCACCAAACATTCACTCAAGGTGAATGAATCACTGGCATTTCTGGAATTCCAGGAAAAAAAATGTATTTCTATGTTTCATCCCCCCTCTTGTGTTAAAAAAAAATATACCTGTTTCTCCATGCTCCTGCCCTGCCCCTGACCTTCTCCTCAGTCGAGTGTTGGAGGTCCTCTTCAGGGCAGAACGAAACCTTGTCATTCAGCCCCGTTTGTTGGTTACATGCTCCCCCTAGGGGAGACGCGTCATCATGCAGGCATGTCATTACATGAGCTTCACTCAGTCCTGGAAGAATGCTCCCCCACCCCTCCCTGCTGTGACCTAAAGAAAAAAAAGTAAACGTTTGTGACCCCATTGGACTGGCTAGAAGACTGCTGGAAAAAGGTATGTTATATATTTTTTAATAAGATATCCGGGTGGGAGGGGGAGGCTTTGGGGGCAGAGGGTACATGAGATGGTTTGCGGTTGGGTGGAAACATCCTGGAGTTCCACTGTAGAACACATGCCCACATACGCCTGCAGTGAAAGTCATATCCATTGCTTTATAAATGTGCCATACCTGCTCTTGGACATACCTTATACTTTTAAATGTGTAAAGTGCAGAGTGCAGGTTCATTTTGAAGCTTAAAGCGGGGTTCCACCCAAATTTTGAACAATATCTGTATGTATTCTCTTCCTTGGCTAGATGCTGACATGCCGTTTAAAAAAATTTAAATCGCCGTAATTACCTTTTATTTTTCTATTCTTCTTTGCACTTCCTGGTTCTCCTCCCGTGGGAGTAGGCGTGTTTCTAGCCTCTCCCAGACTCCTGGGAGCTAGTCTCAGGCTTCCCAGGATGCCACTGAGCATGTGCGGGAACGAGCGGTGAATGCTGGGAGCACAGTATTCACCACATCCAGGAAATAAATGCTTGTGGGCTTCAAATGCCCACAATGAAGATGGAAACCGCCTGCAGTGAATAATATAAGTTATTCTTTCCGACGAAATCTGACACAGGCGGACATATTACACACAATATGTGAGTATGTAATGCTGAGAAGAAAAGTTTGTGAATGAACTAAAAAAAAAAAAAAAACGACAGATAGGTGGACCCCCGCTTTAAGGTTTTTGTTTAAGGCCACTGTCTACACTGATCAGCTATAAAACTTTATGACACCCCACCTTATCTTGAGTAGGTCCCCCTATGTCGCAAAACAACCGTAACCCATCAAGACATGGACTCCACTAGACCTCTGAAGATATGCTGTGGTATCCAGCGCCAAGCCATCAATAGCAGATCCTTTAGGTCCTGTAAGTTGTGAGGTGGGACCTCCATAGATCAGACTTGTTTTTCCAGCACATCCCACAGATACTCAATTGAGATCTAGATAATTTGGAGTCTACACCTCAAACATGTTGTTGTGTTCCTCAAACCATTCTTAAAACCATTTTTTGCAGTGGAAGATGGCCACTGCCATTAGGGAATACCGTTTCCATGAAGGGGTGTACTTGGTCAAAAACAATGTTTAGGTAGGTGGTACGTGTCAAGTAATATCCACATGAATGGCAGGACCCCAAGGTGTCCCAGCAGAACATTACCCAAAGCCTTACTCTGCCTCTGCCAGCTTGCCTTCTTCCCATACTGCATCCTGGTGCCATCTCTTCCCTGGGTAAATGATGTACACACCTAGCCATCGACATGATGTAAAAGAAAATGTGATTCACCAGACCAGGCCACCTTCATCCATTGCTCTGTGGTCTAGTTCTGATGCTCACATGCCCATTGTAGGCGATTTTGGCTGTGGAGACGGGTCAGTATGGGCACCATGACCGGTCTGCAGCTACACAGCCCCATATACAACAAACTGCGGTGCTCATTTATTTCTGCTTTCAACACATCAACTTCAGGGACATGTTTACTTGCCGCTTAATATAGTCCACCGACTTTCAGATGTCATTGTAACAAAATACCGTAATCAATGTTATTCACTTAAAGTATAACTACAGGCAACATTTTTTTGTTCCATTTTGGAGTAAGGGACTAGTGTTCCTATCGGAAAATTTTCCCTCTCTTACTTTTCTGGGGACAACCCAAACTTTGTGATTTTCTTTTACTTTGAGTTTCAATTTCTATTGATAATGACAAATAGAGGGGGTGAATCTCCCTAACAGGGACACAGGCCTGCAATAAAAACTGACAGGGGTTCTAATCCATCTCCACTCTGTCCAAAACTAAAAAAAAAAAAAAAATAAAGTTTTGCCTTTAGTTATACTTTAAACCTGTCAGCGATCATAAAGTTATGGCTGATCGGTGTATAGGTAAGTTTACATTTAGGCTAGGTTCACAATTCGTGTACCGGAAATTATGTCCTTGATGACGCCCAGTGGGAGGACGAAACGCGTTGACATAATTTCCTAACGACGTCACTTCCGGTCGCGGTGGAATGCACATTGGTTACGGCGTTCCCAGATTAGAGCTTTTGCTTTCTACATGCCTGTTTTGACTGATGTCCTGTAAGTACAATTTTTATGCGGAAAAAAAAAATCCTGTTTTTTGCAATACTTCACTATTGGTCTCCTTCCTTATTCTGATTTTGGTGAACATCTTGAGTCCTGGTGAGTCACGTTGAGGGGGAGATCCCTACTGGACTGTGTCATCTATTGCCCATCACCAGATTAAGTGCATACTTTGTACGTTTATGACGCCCAAAGAAAATACAATATACTGCATATGATATAAATAAAAACCTAGAAACCTTGGCCATAAATAAGACAAACTCTGTGTTTTGAGATTACTTTGCGGGTACAAGCAGATTTGGAAACAGCTTGCGGGGTCTTAATTTTGGGTCCACTACGGGCCTAAAGAAACATACCCATGCAAAGTCTCTAGCAGGGGCAATAAATGTGCCCATGGTGCCACACTGGGCTGACCATTTTTGGTTGCTAAATTAAAATTGCCAGAGATCGCCATGATTAATCACTGATATACGCTAGTACATGCTACACTCCAATGTTCCCAAGGGCCCGCTCACACCATGTAGAAGGAACCTGCAATTTTTAACACTGCCTTAAGTTGGGTTGCAATGTGTCGGAACTTGTTGTCAGTCACCACCATTTACCAAACCCACCGCCGGCACACATCACTCTCCACTGCAAAGCACATAATTGAGACACTGTCCGCTGCAAAGCACATAATTGAGACACTGTCCGCTGCAAAGCACATAATTGAGACACTGTCCGCTGCAAAGGACATAATTGAGACACTGTCCATGGCAAAGCACATAATTGAGACACTGTCCGCTGCAAAGGACATAATTGAGTCACTGTCCACCACAAAGGACATAATTGAAACACTGTCCGCTGCAAAGGACATAATTGAGACACTGTCCATGGCAAAGCACATAATTGAGACACTGTCCATGGCAAAGGACATAATTGAGACACTGTCCACTGCAAAGGACATAATTGAGACACTGTCCATGGCAAAGCACATAATTGAGACACTGTCCACTGCAAAGGACATAATTGAGACACTGTCCATGGCAAAGCACATAATTGAGACACTGTCCATGGCAAAGGACATAATTGAGACACTGTCCATGGCAAAGCACATAATTGAGACACTGTCCGCTGCAAAGGACATAATTGAGACACTGTCCATGGCAAAGCACATAATTGAGACACTGTCCATGGCAAAGGACATAATTGCGACACTGTCCATGGCAAAGCACATAATTGAGACACTGTCCATGGCAAAGGACATAATTGAGACACTGTCCATGGCAAAGCACATAATTGAGACACTGTCCGCTGCAAAGGACATAATTGAGACACTGTCCGCTGCAAAGGACATAATTGAGACACTGTCCGCTGCAAAGCACATAATTGAGACACTGTCCGCTGCAAAGCACATAATTGAGACACTGTCCGCTGCAAAGGACATAATTGAGACACTGTCCATGGCAAAGCACATAATTGAGACACTGTCCGCTGCAAAGGACATAATTGAGACACTGTCCGCTGCAAAGGACATAATTGAGACACTGTCCGCTGCAAAGGACATAATTGAGACACTGTCCATGGCAAAGCACATAATTGAGACACTGTCCATGGCAAAGCACATAATTGAGACACTGTCCATGGCAAAGGACATAATTGAGACACTGTCCACTGCAAAGGACATAATTGAGACACTGTCCATGGCAAAGGACATAATTGAGACACTGTCCGCTGCAAAACACATAATAGAAACACAGATGAAATGCCTGCTTCTGATTCAGGCTCGTTCACACTAGCAGTCGGGGGAACTGTAATACTTTGCAGTTGAGCCTCATTAGTACCTCCCCCCATGCGCTCCCCCTTTAGCTGCAGAGGCATTGGCCAGGGGTGTACACCTGCCACGGCTGCAATACTACAAAAAGCTTCACGGCGGCAGCAGAAATGAATACTCCCTGTCACTTTTGGCAGGTGCTACCACCCACCAATCATGAACCCATTCAAGTGAATGGGGCCACTCTGCAAAAGCCCCGCAACCGACATGCAATGCACATGATTGTGGCACGCTTTGTGCGGGGTCCAAGGGGTTAAAGCAGGTGGTGAGGAGGTGATCCAAACACGAATCGCTCTTCAGAGACCAAAGCTTGTGTGAACGTCGGGATCAGTCATCGATCAGTGATATTTTTTTTTTTTTGCTGCACGATCACACCAATGAAAATCGCCCATGTGAGCCCAACCTTAACGGGTCCACAATTTGGTATAACAGACATCTATAAAGGCTTTTTTGAGTCTTCTTTAATAAAACAGGTTCGCCTAATAAAGTGAGGAAGGGACAGCTGGTTATCCGGTAGCGGCGTTGGCAGGGTGCCGCCACTTTCCCAGGAACGGCTTCTGAGGACAGCAAGTATGGAAGTGAAATGGACACAGGAGGAGGAGAGGGAAGAAATGAAGTGGTTTGCAGCGGCGGAGCTATTACCGAGCGTCTTGAGAAAGCACTTACTGGAAGAGGCGTGATTTTTTTTTTTTTTCTCTTTTTTTTTTTTTCAGGATTCAATTCAAGGGAACGAAGGCTTGTTGTTATAAACAGGCAAATGTCTCAGCTTGCTGTCCCAGCTGGCGACCATTTCAATTATTATTATAACTGAGCCACCTGCCTCAGCCTTCCATATTTCATCCATTGCAAACGCACGAGCCCCAACCCTGCCTGCCCGGCCGCTGTCTTGTTCTCTCCGCAAGCATTTGCTTTTTTTTTTTTCTTTACCAGGTTATATGTGAAGATAGCAGAACAGCAATTTACCGTGCGCAATGTGTTGTATGGCTTACATGGGGGAGACAATATTACATAAATACAAAAACATGAAATACATAGAGATAAAATATAGATAGATGTATTTCTGTCCATCCAGTCCTGAGAGCTACACAGCTTTGTCACAGAGCAATGCCTTGTCCAGCAGGGCAGGAGACCTAATTTTTCTCTGCTGCAGTTTGGTTACACATACAGGTCTCCTCCCGACCCCCCCCCCCCCCCCCCTCCATGGTGGGACAGGACGGTAAAGGAAAAAACATAGGACTGATGGACTCACCTCTCTGTCCTCCTATCAGCATGATCTTTGTCAACACATGAACCTGTTTTACTCATTGTGCTGCTTCTCTTTTCCCCACGCTAAGCTCTGTTGTACAGAGACTGCAACAGGTACTTATAACGCTTCTTTTGAAAAACAAAATTACATTTATCAATGTATTGTGATTACAGATATGCATTTGTCTTCTATATCTGCCTGGACTTTAATATGATATTTTGCCTTCCCTAGCTCCTCCCTCCCTCTCAATATGCCAAGTGGCATTTTAAAAAAAAAAATTTCCATTTTGATTACATACAATATTTTAGACTCATCACTGGGTCTCTGTGCTTCTCTGTACAATGCAGGCACATCATGGCTGGTGGGAGGGTCCAGCAGGATGCTGTACATAGCTTCCTGAAAACATCACAGCACCCTGCGTCAGCATTCCTCTCAACAGTCCTCAGCCCTGCTACAAGAAGTGGGCTGGCTCTTGGGAGGAGTTATGCAAATATCAAAATTCCTTGATATCAAAATTCCTTGCATGACCACTTGTGATGCTGAGCCTCCAATTCAAAGAAGTCAGGCTGGGTGAGGAAAGAGCTAGATGATGCTGGGCGTCCTCCAGCCAGGAAATGAGATAGACTCTATATGACTTGTTGCAGCTTCTATTGCTTCAAAGGGAAGCCCCAAGGGGTTCCCTTAATGTGCAGGGGTTTCTTCCCACTTCCCATTTTGGCTATGGGACAGGAAGTGACAGGAAATCTCCCCAATGGGACACAGATGGGAAAAAACCTGACAGGGGTAATAACCCTCCCTTCCTATCCAAAATGAAATAAAGAAATCTGGTGTGAAAGGGGGAAACTGAGAACTCTAATGTAAAAAGATGGAGGGCTGAGTAGTCTGATGAAAAAGGACAGAGAGCTGAGGACTCTAATGTAAAAGGGTGTAGGGCTGAGGACTCTGGTGTAAAAGGGTGGAGAGCAGAGGACTCTGATGTAAAAGGGTGGAGGGATAAGGTTTCTGATGTAAAAGGTTGGTGGGCTAAGGACTCTGATGTAAAAGGGTTGTGGGCTGAGGGCTCTTATGTAAAAGTTTGGAGAGCTGAGGACTCTAATGTAAAAGGGTGGAGGGCTGAGGACTCTGATGTAAAAGGATGGAGTGTTGAGGACTCTAATGTAAAAGGGTGGAGGGCTGAGGACTCTGATGTAAAAGGGTGGAGGGCTGAGTAGTCTAATGTAAAAGGGTGGAGAGCTGAGGATTCTAATGTAAAAGGTTGGAGGGCTGAGGACTCTGATGTAAAAGGATGGAGGGTTGAGAACTCTGATGTAAAAGGGTGGAGGGCTGAGGAATCTGGTATAAAATGATAGAGAGCTGAGGACCCTGATGTAAAAGGGTGGAGTGTTGAGGACTCTAATGTAAAAGGGTGGAGGGCTGAGGACTCTGATGTAAAAGGGTGATGGGCTGAGGACTCTGATGTAAAAGGGTGGAGGGATAAGGTTTCTGATGTAAAAGGATGGTGGGCTAAGGACTCTGTTGTAAAAGGGTGGAGGGTTGAGGGCTCTTATGTAAAAGGGTGGAGAGCTGAGGACTCTAATGTAAAAGGGTGGAGGGCTGAGTAGTCTGATGTAAAAGGGTGGAGAGCTGAGGATTCTAATGTAAAAGGGTGGAGGGCTGAGGACTCTGATGTAAAAGGATGGAGGGTTGAGAACTCTGATGTAAAAGGGTGGAGGGCTGAGGAATCTGGTATAAAATGATAGAGAGCTGAGGACTCTGATGTAAAAGGGTGGAGGGCTGAGTACTCTGATGTAAAAGGGTAGAGGGCTGAGTACTCTGATATAAAAGGGTGGGGGGCTGAGGACTCTGATGGAAAAGGGTGGTGGGCTGAGTACTCTGATGTAAAAGGATGGGGGGCTGAGGACTCTGATGTAAAAGGGAGGAGGGCTAAGGTTTCTGATGTAAAAGGGTGGTGGTCTGAGGACTCTGATGTAAAGGATTGGAGGGCTAAGGACTCTAATGTAAAAGGGTTTAGGCTGAGGACTCTGATGTAAAAGGGTGGAGGACTAAGTACTCTGATATAAAAGGGTGGAGGGCTGAGTACCCTGATGTAAAAGGAAGGAGGGCTGAGTACCCTGATATAAAAGGATGGAGGGCTGAGTACTCTGATGTAAAAGGGTGGAGGGCTGAGTACTCTGATGTAAAAGGGTAGAGGGCTGAGTACTCTGATATAAAAGGGTGGGGGGCTGAGGACTCTGATGGAAAAGGGTGGTGGGCTGAGTACTCTGATGTAAAAGGATGGGGGGCTGAGGACTCTGATGTAAAAGGGAGGAGGGCTAAGGTTTCTGATGTAAAAGGGTGGTGGTCTGAGGACTCTGATGTAAAGGATTGGAGGGCTAAGGACTCTAATGTAAAAGGGTTTAGGCTGAGGACTCTGATGTAAAAGGGTGGAGGACTAAGTACTCTGATATAAAAGGGTGGAGGGCTGAGTACCCTGATGTAAAAGGAAGGGGGGCTGAGTACCCTGATATAAAAGGATGGAGGGCTGAGTACTCTGATATAAAAGGGTGGGGGGCTGAGTACTCTGATATAAAAGGGTGGGGGGATGAGGACTTGCAGCTTCTAAAGTGACAAAGAGACCAAACAAAGGTTGAAAAAGGCTGAGTATGACAACTAGAAATTAAAGAAGAATTTTCAGATATAAGAAGACACTAACACATAGTAATGGGAACTTTGAACTACAGTTTACATTTTCAACTTTCAAACCCAGCAAATAACAGCAACATGCTAGGAAATCCAAAATGGCCGGCATGGCCCTGTGGAAGGGAATACATAGTCACGTCGGCCTGGGGTCTAACGTACGTTGGGTTTTTAGTCCGGGGCCTATCGCTGTCGCCATGTGCTGCTTTTGTAAGGAGATTCCTGGCCCCTGATTGATTTACTTGTGCCCGAGGCATCATCAGGCCCGGCACGGGCAGCGGGAGATGCTTTTTATAGCTTGCTCGCATCGCACACGTTGTACCCGGCTCATCTGTGCCCCATGGATGACCTGAGACTTGAAAATCTATTCGGCTGTGCTGATGGTGACCTCAGTCATTTAAGCCTTAAGCTGTGCACTTGTCACCCCTTCGGCTGGAGGATTAAACCATGATACGATGTGTGCAACTGCAGCGACGTGTCCTTGACGCGGAGAAAGGCCTGATCGTTAGGGCTGTTTTAGGTGTTTACACATGATCGCACGCATGGGAAGAGATATATATATTTACACACAGGGTACAATGCTTAAATGTAGCTTTCTAGTTTATTTGCAATTGCCTTTGCAATATACCATATAAGAATAAGTGAATGAGAAAGAGAAGGGAGATAGAGAGCAAGGGAGAGAGCGAGAACGGAATATGAATGCAAAGAGGGGGAATTGGGGGTAAAAAAAGAGAGGGGGGGGAGATAAAGGGAGAAGGATAGAAGGAAGAGGGAGGAAGACAGGAAAGTAGGGGGGTGGGGTGGAAAAGTTTAAATAATTGCTGTAGGAGGATATTGGGGGTAGAAAAAAAGAGAAGGAAGAAGAAAAGGGTTTGGCTGGGGAGAAGAAGAAAAAGGTTGAGAAGTGGGCAAGAGAAGAGATATGAATTGGGGGGGAGAGGAGAACTAAATGCAATTAAGGAATAGGGGAAAGGGAAGACGATTAAGGAGTGAGGGAGAGAAGGGAGGAGAAGGATTAGGGTGGAGGAGAGGGAGAAGTAAGGGATATTGGGGAATGTGGGGGGGGTGGAAAATTAAAATAAATATATTGCTGTGGGGGGGGGGGGGGATATTAGGGGTATTGGGGGTAAAAAGAAAGAGAAGGAAAAAGTAAAAGTATTTGGGTGGAGAAGAGAACTAAGAAAGATTGGGAAGTGGGGAAGAGAAGAGAGATGAATTGGGTGGGGGACAGGGGTGGAGAGGAGAACTAAAGGCAAATAAGGAGGGGGGGGAGAAGGGAGGAAGATTAAGGAGTGAGGAAGAGAAGGGAGAAGGATTAGGGTGAAGGAGAGAAGTAAGGAATACTGGGGAGTGTGGGGGAGTAAGGCGGAAATTAAATATATTGCTGTGGGGGAGGAATTGGGTTTGGATGGAGAAGAGAAGTAAGAAAGATTGGGAAGTGGGAAAGAAAAGGAAGACAAATTGGGGAGGAGACGAGAGCTAAGGACATTTGGGCGGTGGAGAAAAGAATGGAGAAAGGCTAAAGAGGAGCTCCAGGCAGCTACAAAGACTTTTATTATTAGGTCACTTACCTGTCCAGGCATCCAGCGATGTCCTCACCTGAGCTGATTAATTTGCACCGCCATCTTGATTAAGGGAAACCGGCAATGAAGCCTTGCGGCTACACGGCCAGTTTCTTACTGCACATGCTTGAAGCACGCTGCACTTTGTGAATGGGCTGCAGTCTTCTGGGACATGTAAAATATCCCAGAAAGCTACGGAGAAAGGAGGGGGCCAAACTAAAAAAAAGACCAAAAGGTGCCAAATGTAGCAGCGGAGGGCTGAGGAGGCAGCTTACCCTTTTGAGTGGAGCTGTACTATAGGGAGAGAAATGGGAAACTGGTAAGGATGGGGAGAAGAAGGGAGGGAGAAAAGGAGAGAGAGAAATTTAAATGATTGGGGGGGGGGGTGATTGGGGTTGGAAGAAAAGAGAAGGGAGTACAATTGGGGGAAGGAGAAGAGAGGGAGGAGCAATACAGGGGAAAGAGAGAAGTTAAAATGATTGAGGGAGGTGAATGGAGGTAGAAAGAAAGACAAAGAAGTTGAGTTGAAGATCGGGGGGGGGGGGGGAGAAGGAAGAGCAATATTCAGGTAGGAGGAGGAAGGATTGAAGGGGGGGTTCTTAAAATGATTGGGGGGGGAGTAGATTGGGGGGTAAAAAGAAAGAGAAGGGGGAATGATTGGGGAGAGGGGAAGAAAAGGGTGAAATAGAAGGAGTCAAAAAGAGGGATATGGGAGGAAGAATGGGGTGTATAACGGAAAAAATTGGTGGTTGAGATGAAGAGAAAATTGTGGAATGGTGGGGGGTAAAAAGAGAGAGAAGAAGACAGGAGGTAGGAAGATTAGGGGTGGATTGCAGGAGTACTTAAGGGATGAATAATGGAATATTTGGGTGGGAAGGAAGGAGCATGATTAGACAGCTGAGGAGAGGGGAGAATTAGAAGGCAAAAGAAGAAAGGTTGTAGGGAGTATAGAGAAAGATTTGGAAGGACTAGTGAAGGGAAGGATATTGATGTAAAAGGGAAGAAGACTGGAAAAGACAGAAAGATTAATGGTACAGAGCAAGGGAAGGATTGGGGGGAGGGGGGGAGGAAAATGAAAAATGTTGGTATAGGAATGGGGAAGATTTGGGGAGGAAAAGATAAGATAAACAGATTGGGGGCAGAGAGAAAGAGAAGGAAAAAGGGTTGGGGGGTTGGTGGGGGATAGAAGAGATGAAAGAGGATAGGTACAGGGAGGAAGACTGGGGGTGAAGGGAGAAAGAAAGGAGTACTGGGGGGAGGGGAGGGTGAGAGGAATAATGTGAGAAGTAGAGAGAAAGAGAAAGGAGAAAGATTGGGCTAGGAGTTAAGGAGGGGAAATAAGGAAGATTGGGGAGAGCCAATGAGAAGGGGGTGAATTGGGGTGGTGGGTATAAAGTAGAAGTACGAAGAAGATGAATGCTATTCAGTAGTGGGTAAGAAAAGGGAGAATGGTTGCTGTTGGGAGAAGACGTAAGGAAGATTGGGGAGTGGGAAGAGAAGAGAGAAGGATGGAGGAAGTATAAGAAAGCAAGAGCAGGGAAAAGGATTGTGGGGGGGGGGGGTAAGGAAGATTGAGGAGTTGGGTGAAGGGAAAATAATTTGGGTGGCAAGGAGAAGTAAGAAAAAATGGGGAGGAGAGCTAAGGACGAGAGTGGGGAAAAGAGAAAAATTGGCGAGTTGGGAAGAGATTAGAGAAGGATTACGGTGGACATGGGGAGGAGAACTACATAAGATTTGGGAGTGGAAAAGACATGAGAGAAGGATTAAGGTGGAAGTGGGGGGGAGAAGGGAGAAGAACTGGGGTAAGGGTTGGTGAATAGAAGTAAGGACGATTGGGTAGTGGAGAAGAGAAGAAGAATGATTGGGGAGTGGAGGAGAAGTAAGGAAGAACAGGGAGTGGTGAAGAAAAGGGAAAAGGACTGAGGTGGGGAGTATAAGTAAGGATGACTGGAATGTGGGGAAGAGCAAAAAGAAGGAATGAAATTGGAGGTGGAGAGGAGAAGTAAGGAAGATTGGGGAGTGGGCAGAAGGGAAAAGTATTTGGGTGGTGAGGAGAAGTAAGAAAAATTGGGAAGTGGGAAAGAAAAGGGAGATGAATTGAGGGTGGGTGGAGAACTAAGGACATATGGGGAGTGGGGAAAAGAAGGAAGATTAGGAAGTGGGGGACAGAGAAGGATTAGGGTGGGAGTGAGGAGGAGAAGTAATGAAGATTGGGAGTGGGGAAAAGAAGAGAGGAAGACTGAGGAGTGGGTAAGAGAAGGGAGAAGAAGGGTGGAGGTGGGGAGGAGAAGTAAGGACGATTGGGGAGCGGGGAAGAGAAGAGATAAAGAATAAAGTGGGGAAGAGAGGAAAATTGGGAAGGGTAGGGAGAGAAGAGATGAAGAGAGAGGGAAAAGGGAATTGGGTAGGGAGGGCAGGGAGGGAAGTAGGTAAAGGAGAGAGAGAGTCAGGAGAAAGAATGAGAGAAAAAGAAAAAGTAGATGTACTGACAGAAGAGAAGCAGAAACAGAGGAAATGATGTAAAGCTTCGGATACCATCTGGCCATCCTTGGCCTGCACATTCCATAAGTACAAATGATCACGTTGGACAACCATTAGTGTTTTCCATTTAGAACATAGAGTGGGAGGCACCCCGCAGATACTTTGATCCAACTTATTTGGGCAAAACTGTTGTGTTCAGAAAAGACTTCCTGACCTGACTGCTTTTCCCCTGGCATATTGGCCGGCAATGTCTGTAGACACCTTAAAGACAGTTGTTTGTCCAATCCAGCAAATAATGGGAGACTAAGATCTTATGTCGATAGACACCTTTAGGAATAGAGAAAGTTAAAGGAGGGGATATAAGGAAAGGAAGGTGGAAGGTAGTTAGGAAGGAAGGGTGGGAGGGAGGAAAAAAGAAAGGGAGGAAGGAAGGAAGAAAGGAAGGAAAGGAAGGAATGAAGGATGGACATGGGTATTTGAGATACTCTTGGCAAATTTCTAATGCATTGAATTTAATGAAAAAATTAAAAGTGCACACTAATTGCTAATCGTCTTTAACTGATCTTCTCGACTGTGTACAGTAGCCCAAGGAAAGTGAGAGGAAGGGAGGGGGATAGAAAAAAAGGAAGAGAATGAGTACCGACTAAAAACCCACATAAAAATATAAATATATCCAACACACATGACTGTAATAAAGACCTATCCCATAATGCCTAAAGTATGGCTTTTCCATACTTTATATGTATGTGTAATTATTACGTACGTAGGTATAATCACAGTAATCTGAGCTAAGACCGTTATCAGCAGGCAGAATTGTACTGCAAAGTAACAGTGACATGAATCCCTTATGTATTGCACTAACTCATATAAGATAAATATATACATTGACGTTGTGTGGGCAGGGGGAGGAGCCTGGCGTTGTGTCTGCAGTCAGCGACCTACTTACTGTGCGTCCGCCTGGCTGCATCTCACTATCCAGAGAGCAGATGCCTCTGCACAATCTCTTCATGAACTTGTTACCTAAAAGAGTTTATTAACCCATCCATGTGGAACATGCAGTATATATACCGCATATATATACAGATGCCATGCCTACGCTCCTTCAAAATGCCTCTTGATTATACCCAGAACACAAGTATCAACTGCAGTGTAGTTATTTTTGGTGGAGTTACAGGTAGCAGGGCTGAGCAGATGCAAGGCTAGGCAATTAATTCCAGAGTTAAAGAAGATACATCCACAACAAAGTCAATATGTTCATTGGATCCATAAACATAATTGCCCCTCCATATTCCATGTTCTAGGAAATAGTCGGAGACTATGGAGCTGCCCCAGCAGATGCCCAGAGATTGTGGACAGTTTTCCAGGAGATGGTTAGAGACTGTTGACATGCTCCAGAAAATGGCCAGAGACTGAGAACATGCTCCAGAAGATGGTCAGAGGCTGACGACATGTCTCAGGAGATGGTCAGGGACTGTGGAAATGCTCCAATAGATGCCCAGAGACTTTGCACATTCGCCAGGAGATGGTCAGAGACTGCAAACATGCTCCAAGAGATGGTCAGGGATGGCGATCATGCTCTAGGAGATGATCAGAGACAGTGTACATTCTCCAGGAGATAGTAAGAGACTGTGAACATTCTCCAGGAGATGGTTAGAGACTGTGGACATGCTGCAGGAGAAGGTCAGCAGATAGTATGAGACTGCAGACATTCTCTCTAGGAGATGGTCAGAGACATCAGACAATTTCCACATCTCCCTATAGCTCCTTTAAAAATGAATAATATGTTTATTATCTCCAGCATAATAGATTAGAGGAGAAAAGTGCATACAAACAGAAATGGATTGCAATAAGAAAAATAAAATAATCGAAAGCACAACTATACCAATTTATAAATGGAGGCACCATGCTGAGCAAACCATTTAAGTTAGAAAACCAGTAGAGTAAACCATTTTCCTCTACTTGCTTGAGTTCTGTTGTATGGTGCACCAGTTTTGGTAGTATAGGTCTACAAGCATTACCTTCTCTGACTTCAGAGCATTGAGTGGGCGTCTAAGAAATGTTCTCCTTATACTAAGGCTGGTCATGGATTAATCAAAAGGTCTGCTTAAGCACCTAGGAAGGAAAACATCGGGGCCTAGGTCCATACAATAAGTCACACAGGGATGCATGAGTCCCTTGGGTTGAATGTTTGATGCTATTTCCCTGACTTTAAATTTTTTCCGCGCTAAGAGTCTTTTACCCTGTGCAAGGGCTGTTTCACATGGTACTGTCTCCTCCAAGTATTTACCGCTGTCTGGAGAAGGTTCTACTTTAAAGAGACTTTGATGTAAAATATGGTTCTACCTCTAGGAAGTGCTTTTCCAGAAAATCCCTAAAGAATTCCGGGTATGGCAATTTTTGTTTTGTGGATCTGCTGAACGAGGGTACCAATGAGCTGGGGAACTACAGAACAGGGGTATTAATGAGTTGGGGATCTGCTGAATGAGGGTACTAATAAGCTGAGGATCTTCTGAACGAGGGTACCAATGATCTGGAGATCTACTGAACAGGGGTTATAATGAGCAAGGGATCTGCTGAGTGGTGGTACTACTGAGCTGGGGATCTGCTGAATGAGGGTACTAATAAGCTGGTGATCTTCTGAATGAGGGTACCAATGATCTAGGGATCTACTGAACAGGGGTAGTTCTGCTGATGCCCCACTCAGTAGTATCCCCAGATTTGCTGATCCCCTCGCTCAGTAGTACCCTCAGCTCTGCTTAGCCCCTGCTCAGTAGTAACCCCCAGCTCTGCTGATCCCCTATTTAGTAGTAACCCCCAGCTCTGCTGATCTCTCACGCAGTAGTAACCCCCAGCTCTGCTCATCCAAAAAAATAAAAAGGGGTGAACTGGCCCAGGTCAGAAACTAAGCAGGTCAAAACCCCCATGCCGATCAGTAGTGGGATTGCGCCTGTGAATAGCCAGTGTAGAGCAGCCTGGACAATACAGTGAAAAAATGAAAAAACTTAGACCAATGTCAGTATGTACTGTATATGCCCTACCTATAGGATCCTTGTAAATGCTGTAATTCACTGTAGTAGGCAAAGTGTTCCATGCTGAATAGCTGCCCTACTGCATTGTGAATACACGAGGAGGCCTCGGCAAGGGCATTTTCTCAATGAAAGCATTCTCTGGTTGAATGAGATGGAGAGGTAAGATGGTGACGTCACATTCTATGCCTTTTCACCGATGTACATACATGCTTTGTTTTTACAAATAAACATTTAATACATGACACAGGATTCCAAAATAACTCTCGGTTAGCTAAAGAAACAGCACAGTAATGGCAGCCTGTCTTGAGGATGAATTTGTCTGATTGAAAACTCAGACTGAGTCAATCGATAAGCATTGGGTCACTGAGATGAGTTTGTGTGTAATTTACAGATTGGGCTACTGAGCTCTGTAAACACCAGGCATTTTATACCAGGCTACAAGTAGATAACATCTCAATCTCCTGGCTAAAAATAAAAATGTAATATTGTAATACATGAAATGTACTATTTCATGGGCAGAGCAGTAGTTTAGTGGATATCACTTCTGTATTTTAGCACTGGGGTCCTCCATCTGCATTGAGGTTGCTTGGGTTCCTTTCACACTCCAAAGACATGTTGATAGGTTAATTGGCTCTTGTCTAAAAAATAAATTGTCACTAGTGTGATAAACTACCGAGCGTGCCCAAAATGGTTGCCACACCTCCTACCAGGTTTGAGGCCTCCGGAGTGACAAGCACTGTATAAATTACTCGAGAAAAAAAATACCTTTACAATTATTTTTTAATTTTTTTCTCCTTATCCTAATAAATAATGTACAAAAACACTATGCACCCCTTTAAACTGAACCAGATAACTTCTGGCCCCAACCCCAGTGTAACACCAGCTAACCCCCATTGCATCATCCTCACTTCATCCGCTGCGCAGAATCCTCACCGCGCTGCTCCATAAGATTTCCTGATGCTGAAAGCTACTGATCCGATTACCGCTATGTTTTTATTTAATCTTTTCTTCCCTTTCCTGTGCAGCTTTTACCTAGTGAACACGCTAAAGCACTACTTGATAAATCCTGATTACTATTTTCATGCAAGTCACATTAAAGCGCTGATTAGCACTCAACACACGCAGGGGCACAACACAGTAATCTCCTCCGCAATTCCCGTGTGTAAACCATTAACGGAGGTTGAACGTTAATGAATAACTGGGTTATTAGCGCATTCAGTAGGTCTACGCAAGTCTCCAAAGATACCGTAATTCTTTCTCCTGTGGTCCTTTGAGAGCTGTATTGAGACAAATGTCTGGCCCGTGCAAATTCACTTCTGTTTATAGATAAAGTCATGTGCAAGATATGGGCTTTCTGCATACAGAATTAAATGTAGAAAAACATACCTAGCTTCCATTTATATACACTATATTGTCAAATGTATTGGGACGCCTGCCTTTACACGCACATGAACTTTGGGCCATGCTTTGTGCACTGGTCCAAATCATTTGGTGGAGTGGGGATTATGGTGTGGGGGTTGTTTTTCAGGGGTTGGGCTTGGCCCCTTAGTTCCAGTGAAGAGAACTCTGAAAGCATCAGCATACCAAGACATTTTAGTCAACTTCATGCTCCCAACCTTGTGGGAACAGTTATGACTGCTTATGAATTATGGAATTATTATAAAGACATGGATGAGCAAGTTTGGGGTAGAAGAACTTGACTGGTCTGCACAAAGTCCTGATCTCAACCTGATAGAACACCTTTGGGATTAATTAGAACAGAGACTGCAAGCCAGGCTTTATCGTCCAACATCAGTGCCTGACCTCACAAATGCCCTTCTGGAAGAATGGTCAAACATTCCCATAGACACACTCCTAAATCTTGTGGACAGCCTTCCCAGAAGAGTTGAAGCTGTTATAGCTGCAAAGGGTGGGCCAACTCAATATTGAACCCTACGGACTAAGACTGGGATGCCATTAAAGTTCATGTGCGTGTAAGGGCAGGCGTCCCAATATTTTTGGTAATATTGTGTATCTATGCTCCTGTAGCAAGTTGTTAAGATGTTAAGTAAATGTTTTCCTTTTTGGCTCCTCTGTATTCAGTGGAACAGTTATTGATTTCTTTTGAAAGTTCTGGATCTCACAGGCTGCAGGTTTGATTTCTCTCCCTTTGCTTTCTAGAGGCTTCTGGAACATAGGATATTGGGCAAGGCAAATGGGCAGTATGAATATTTATTGTGCTGCAGCCAATCCCTGGGGAGGTTTGCCCAGTAGGTGGCTGAGGGGCACATAAATAGTATGCGCTTTAGAAGAGCAGGGTCTTCCTGTTGGAGGGATTCCACCCGGTTGGGTGGGGGGTGGATGCTGCCACCCTGCAGCAGTTCTACTGATTCAAACTGATATTAATCAAGGTCCCAGCTGTAGCACAGCTGGGCGGACCTATTTCTAAATCTAAGGATTTGTTCTGGAGATCTCACAGAAGACTGCCCAGTGAAGGTTCGAAAGAGTCTAGCTGTCCTGTGGCATTGTGGGCAATAATTTCTCCCTCACTGAAGAGTGTCCAGTGGATACTGGAAGGAGGCATCTGGCTATCCTGTGACAATTTGAGTACTGACCTGAGCTCAGGGTCCAAGTAACTGTGTGCTCTTTTGAAGGGTTAGTGCCAGTAGCAGCTCTTTCTCAGATAGCTCTTACAGGGTCACAGTTCTGGCCATTCCTTTTAGACTATTCAGAAAAGCCTAGTCTAGTCTAGTCAAGAGTGTCCTCCTGTTACCGTTCAGCGTGCCCTGAGTACCCTCACCCCACTCTAATCCCACATTCTACATGCTATAAACCTTAAAAAGACAACCCCTAGACTGTTTTTAGGAGCCAGAGCGAATGCTTGTGTGACTGGTGGCCTCTGCACTGTCTGGGAAAGAACCAAGTAAAAATCAGGGGCTCCTACAGGGGTAGCACTGCACTCCCTTGGCTATTTATTTGCAGGGATCAATCAAGAAATTAGAGGCCCACGCAAGGAGAATGCATATCTGAAGAGATGCTGGGGATGAGAACTTTCCTTCTCTTTCTATCAGCACATTTTTTTCATTACATACTTCTAGATACTATACTCTCTAGTGGTCAGTATTCAATAGCAACCAGATCCGGACCCATATTAGAGAGACTTATGGCCTGGTTACGAGGTACGAAAAGGAAGGAGTCAAGTGAGGGCATGCATGAGGTTCACACTAGGTCCTTGGCCTGACCCCATTCTGTTACTGGGAGTGAGGTACAAGAGGTGTGCTGGACTGGTGGAGTGGGTGCAGGCTGAGCATGTCCCTCATAATAGAAACATATAAATTACAGTGTACAGTGACATGGGACAAGATGCCTTTCAGAGGAACTCTGCATTTTATTACTGCACACAGTGAAGACTCATCTCTATGTCGGGGAACTGCCTTAATGTTAGATTTTTCACATGACCGCAATCTCCGCCTGGTCCCGGGCACTAATGAGCATGCTCCATGCCAAAAAGGTACACCTGTGTGCACGGACACAGATGACCCCGCCCACAAATGGATTTATTCTAAGCAAACAATTTGTTTGGGGTTCTGAACAAGGGTGTGACTATATGAGGTGTGACCCCCATAGGAGAACCATTCAGCCCTCCTCTCTAAACTTCTTCTCAATTGGTAAATCTCCAGTAAAGTTAACAAACTATATATGCATTAAATCCATGGATATTCACCAAACGCTGAAGCTACCTGCATAAGACTTTACCTGTCAGACATAACCAGACCCCCTGTGCTTCAGGGCCCCATAGTGGTCGCATAGTGTGCAATGGTCTACAGTTGCATTACTTCTTCTGGTGTCAGATTGTGTTTCCTTACCTGTGTTTCGGACAAATTAAGCTGCCTGGCCAGCTCAGTCCTCTCCCTGCCGACAACGTACTGGCACCTCTGGAATTCCAGCTCCAGCCGGTACAGCTGCTCCGCCGTGAAGGAGGTTCTTGTGCGCTTTGGCCGGTCAAGATCCAGACCCTTCGGTAGAACAATCTCCCGGATCGTCCCTTTGGCATCTAGAAAGAAAAATAAGAGATATGAGAACCTGAAGAGGTAATTTAAATAAGCTGTCCACCAACCTGAGAAGAACAGAGCAGGTTGGGGTGACTTATCTCTGGACCCCCTATTCATTGGTTTAAAAGGAACCTATCAGAGCTGTTACTGGTCATGGCCAAGTCTATTGTCTAATGCTTAAGGATGCCTTTGAGGACTTCTGGAAGCAGCGCTAATCCATTCTGTGGCTGAATGACCACCCATCTGGTGGTGCCTGCATAGTACCGGGGCCATTGCCACTTGACAGAGTTAGCCACTTGGCAGACACCAATGATTTTTTTAGCTGTCTGTAAGGGCGGTATTATGACCACCACTATAAGGGGGTATGCTTCCTACTGACCAACAATGAAAGAAGCATTTTTCTAACTGATCCCCTATAAACTGGTTTTAGCAGGGCTTCCTTGAGAAATGAAAATTAGGGGAAGACTATTTTTCACTGGTACCTCAGCACTACTGTTGATAGCGAAGAGGGGATGCATTAAAATATGTATTCTCAACTAGGGTTCCTCCAGAGGTTGCTTGATCTGTGGCTGATTGATCTTCCATCTAATGGTGCCTGCATAGTTCCCGGGGACAATTTGGTTTTAGCAGGGGTTCCCCAAGAGCTAAATATTATTTTGAGGGTTCCTCTAGTGAAAAACAAATACAAAATACATTATTTATTCATTGATATATACATATATATGCCTCAGGTTGAGAGTTCAGATGGTTTAGACCGCAGGGGTCTCAAGACCTTATAAACAAAGGGCCAGTTTACTGTCCTTCAAACTTTAGGGGGCTTCACTGTGGTCAGTGGGAGAAGAAAATGTCCTGGCATCAGTGGGAGTCAACAAATAGTCATTGCTATCAGTGGGAGGAATAGTGCCCCATCATCAAAATCAATGGGTGGAATAGTGCCCCATCATTGGTATCAGGGGGAGTAATAGTGCCCCATTGATGGTATTAATGGAAGGAACAGTGCTCCATGATTGGTATCAGTGGGAGGAATAGTGCCCCATCATTGGTATCAGTGGGAGGAATAGTGCCCAATCATTGATATCAGTGGGAGGAATAGTGCCCCATTGATGGTATCAATGAAAGGAACAATGCCCCATCATTGGCATCAGTGGGAATAATAGTGCCCCATCATTGGTGTCAGTGAGAGGAATAGTGTCGCATTGTTGGTGCAAGTGGGGCCAGATAAAAGCAAGCAAAGGGCCTAATCTGCCCCCCGGGACGCAGTTTGGAGACCACTAGTTTAGAGCACTGGTGGTCAACGTGCATGCTATAGGTTCTCAACCTCAGTCCTCAAGTACCCCCAACGGGCCATGTTTTGGTACCTTCCCTTAGATAAAATAGCTCTTATCAATACCATGTCATTAATATTGATTTAAAGCAGATGTGCAAAGTAAAGGAAAACCTGAAAACATGGCCCGTTGGGAGTACTTGAGCACTGAGGTTGAGAACCACTGCTATAGGAGACCTCAAGTGTGGCCCCTGACATCACCAAAGGCCCACAATTAATATTTAGTGAATGTAATGCTACAAAAAGCTGTCATAGACTGCAGATGTGGAACACTAGATGGTCAGAGACTGCAGACATGCTATAGGATTTGTTGCAGGCACATTACATAAGATTCTTATGCCGCGTACACATGGTCGGACTTTTCGGCTACAAAAGTCCGACAGCCCGTCCGACAGACTTTCGACAGACTTTTGGCGGACTTGCGGCAGACTTTCTAACGAACGGACTTGCCTACATACGATCACACAAAAGTCCGACGGATTCGTACATGATGACGTACACCGGACTAAAATAAGGAAGTTGATAGCCAGTAGCCAATAGCTGCCCTAGCGTGGGTTTTTGTCCGTCAGACTAGCATACAGACGAGCGGATTTCTGGGTCCGGCGTAGTTACGACGTAAAGATTTGAAGCATGTTCCAAATCTAAAGTCTGTCAGATTTGTGGCTGAAAAAGTCAGCTGAAAGTCCGGGGAAACCCACACACGATCGGATTGTCAGCCAGCTTTGGTCCGTCGGGGTCCGTCGGACTTTTGTAGACGAAAAGTCCGACCGTGTGTACGCGGCATTAGAGGTTACTGCTTCTACAGCCCCTTTACAAATCATTGGATGTTCCTTTCAGCCCCCTTTTAAAATGACTTGGGCCACATTTGATATTCCTCCCATTGAGATCCCCTAAAAAGAGTTTAGAGTAAAAAATAAACATAAGAAGAGAAAAGGGGTGGATATCCCAGAAAAATGTAGGATAGTGTAAAAGAAATAAACCAAAGCATTTCCAACCTTACTAGAAGCAAATATGAATATATTTCTTTCTATGACCTGAATAAGAACCAATGGCGACCCTAGGGGGGGCCAGAGGGGGCCCTGACCCCCCCAACATTATGCTGGGCCCCACCATGTGCCCCCCCCCCAAAAAAAAAAACATTTTATTTTTTTTTTTTTACAAAAAGGCAATTTCTTTTTGTTTTTATTCATATCGGATGTGCCGCATCTTACTCGGGCCACCGCTGGGGTAACACAGTCTCTATTGAGAGGGAGAACGTCCCCAGTCAGCTCCTGCGGGTGATTCCTCCCCCCTCCCTCTGCTCGCTGACACTGCATAATGAAAGCGCTCAAACAACTACGGCCGCCCGATCTGCTCCTTCCACTGCATCCTCATTGGCAGGGAGAAGAGCGAGTTGCAGGAAGGACTCCACCAGGACTCTCAGTTACTGAAAAAACAGACTGATTTCTCCTGTCCTTAGGACAGGAGAACGAGCCTGTAAATTCCAAGAGATGCCAGACCAGCGCTGTCAATAGCAGAGGCAGGACAGCGAGAGGAGGCTGGGGAACCCCACAGTGGCAGAACACCAGGGCCCGGTGGCAAGACAACCTTTGCAACCCTGATAGTTCTCCCACTGCTCTGGACCCTTATATTTTCTTGGTATGCTGGTAAAATATATATCTTGTTTTCTGCCACCCTGGGGGACCCCAATACAGTAGGAAGGGAGCTCACTGCAGAACATGTAAAGGGGCATTGTGGGATCGTATTAAAGGGGTAAAGGGCCCCAGGATAGATAAAATATATATAGATAGATATAGATATATATATATATATACTGTATATAGATATATCTATATCTATCTATCTATCTATCTATCTATCTATCTATCTATCTATCTATCTATATGTATATTTGCATTTTATATTGCCCCCCTATTTTTGTCCATGTCCCCCCATGTGCCCCCCCTAAATATGAAAGCTGGAGACGCCACTGATAAGAACCTAGGTAAGGAAAAACACAAGCTAATGCCTGCAGGCCCCCCCAGGGGCCACACAGTAAGTACCAAAGGGCTGTAGTACAATTGGCTATCAAGGATTATAGATAGAGACTGCACTTTAAAAAGGTTCCTGGATGTGTCAGTGGGATTTTACATATACTTGCAAATGTATGCAACAAAAATCCATAGCTCCCAACTGTCCCTGATTTGGAACAATGTCCCTCTGTCCCTCATTCCTCCTCATTTGTCCCTCATTTTGATCTGATCCATATAGTTGTATATAAAATGCACTTTTTACCTTTCAGTAAGTGTTTCCCAGTCCTAAACCTTTTATCCAATTTTTAAATTGCTGCATTTGTAAATTTCAAAAGCCAATATAAAGGAATAGTAGTGGTAAAAAAAAAGCATTTGTGGGTTTAACTAATCATTTTTTGGTACAATTCTCCTCTAAGGGGGTGTGGCAGGGGGTGTGTCCTATGACTACATATTTTTGCTCTTAGGTGTCCATCGTTCCCATCTCAAAAAGTTGGGAGGTATGAAAATCTATATTTTAGTCTAAACTTTAGAACAGTTTCATATCTCCCAACATTTTGAGATGGGAATGAGGGACACCTACTAACAAATGTATGTAGGTATAGGACACGCCCCCTGCCACACCCCCTTAAAGGAGAATTATCCCACCAAAAAAGGTTAATTAAATCCACAAGTACTTTTTCTTACCACTACTATTCCTTTATATTGGCTTTTAAAATGTACAAATGCAGTAATTTAGAAATTGGATGAAAGGTTTAGCACTGGGAAACACTTTTTGATAGATAAAAAGTGCGTTTTTTATACAACTATATAGATCAGACCAAAATGAGGGACAAATGAAGAGGAATGAGGGACAGAGGGACATTGCTCCAAATCAGGGACAGCCCCTCCAAATCAGGGACAGTTGGGAGCTGTGCAGTTTTATCAGGTATTCTATGCTTGCTGGGAAGTTTTAACGGCCATTTTGGATTTGGTACCGGCACAGGCTGGAGGTCTTCATCTGCCATTGAGTGAGTCTAGTCTTCTGGTGTGTTGCTATGCCTTGAAGGAGGATGGGGCTGCCTCCAGATGAGACTGCTCTCACTGTACCCCTCTATGATTTGCTAGTTTAGAGTTAAAGTATGTAAACCTGTAAGCAGGTGCTTGTGGGGTGTCAATTAGGGTTGCCACTAAGGATGAGCTCAGGCGTGTTCGCAAACACGCTATTAGGTGTCCCTCGTTCCCATCTCAAAAAGTTGGGAGGTATGAAAATCTATATTTTAGTCTAAACTTTAGAACAGTTTCATATCTCCCAACATTTTGAGATGGGAATGAGGGACACCTACTAACAAATGTATGTAGGTATAGGACACGCCCCCTGCCACACCCCCTTAAAAGGAGAACTAACCCCAAAAAAAGGTTAATTAAATCCACAAATACTTTTTTTTACCACTACTATTCCTTTATATTGGCTTTTAAAATGTACAAATGCAGCAATTTAGAAATCAGATGAAAGGTTTAGCACTGGGAAACACTTTTTGAAAGATAAAAAGTGCATTTTATATACATCTATATAGATCAGACCAAAATGAGGGACAAAGGAGGAGGAATGAGGGACAGAGGGACATTGCTCCAAATCAGGGACAGCCTCCCGAAATCAGGGACAGTTGGGAGCTATGTTGGTATCATTTGGAGAAATAAGTGCCATTGTTTGTGTCAATGGGAGAAATGGTGCCCCATCGTTGCTGTCAGTTGGCAGAATAGTGTCCCATATCAGTGGGAGGAATAGTCCCCCAAGGGCCAGATAGAGACAAGCAAAGGGCCACATCCGGCCCCCGGGCCGCAGTTTGGAGACCACTGACGTATAGCGTGTTGTTGAACTGTGTGGCTGAATTTTAAAGCTGTTAACCGTTTCAAGCCTGGTATGAAGTCATTGGAAGAGGTGCATGGTGGTACACGGTGTATTGGAAGAATAGGGCCTGTAAAGCACACACAGGGTACAAAAGTAAGGCCACTAGAAAGGGCTATTTAGTTGTTTTAGCATGTGTACTCTCCCATCCGCTGCCTTTAAAGCTTAATGGGGGTTGATTGGTGGTGTTAAATATGTGACTCAATGACGTGTTTTTTTACTGCCCCCCCCCCCCCCCCCCAAACACAAGTGTAAACAAAGCCTAAATGTATTTAGTGCATGTTTTATTATGTAATGCAGCTCCCGACTGCACAAATTACATTGTAGATTTTGTGATGTCTGTACTCCCCCCCAATATGTATTGTTCTGGGGTGTCCTTGAGGAGAGTAAAAGGCATTAGCGGATGATCTGGGGACCCCATTTAAAGGGGAAAATGCAATACATAACCTGATATACATTTTAGGTCATATTAATAAGATGAGAGCACAGCCGGTGATCTGTACAGGAGTGAAGGACGGTGGCACAACTGAGGTTCACATCACAGAATGAACAATTACACCCTGTTCCAAATTATTATGTAAAGTCTATTTCAGTGTTACAAAGATTAAATATTTTGTTTTTCAGTTTAACTCATGGATGGCATTGTGCCTCAGGGCTCTTTTGATCAATGAAAACAATCTCGGACACCTGTGATAATTAGATTGCCAGGTGAGCCCAATTAAAGGAAAATTTACTAAAGGAGGATGTTCCACATTATTAGGCAGAGCACCATTTTCAAGCAATATGGGGAAGAAAAAGGATCTCTCTGCTGCCGAAAAGAGGGAAATAGTTCAATGCCTTGGACGAGGTATGAAAACATTAGATATTTCACAAAAACGTAAGTGTGATCATCGCACTATTACGAGATTTGTGGCTGAGTCAGAGCACAGACGGGTTTCGTGCAGATAAAGGCACATTGAGGAAGATTTCTGCCAGATCCATGCATCGGATCAAGAGAGCAGCTGCTAAAACACCATTACATAGCAGCAAACAGATATTTGAAGCTGCTGGTGCCTCTGGAGCCCCACGGACATCAAGGTGTAGAGTCCTCCAGAGTCTTGCAACTGTGCATAAACCTTCCATTCGGCCACCACTAACCAATGCTCACAAGCAAAAACGGCTGCATTGGGCAAAAAAATACATGAAGACTAATTTTCAAACAGTCCTGTTCCCTGATGAGTGCCGTGCAACCCTGGATGGTCCAGATGGATGGAGTAGTGGATGGTTGGTGGACGGCCACCCTGTTCCAACAAGGCTGCAACGTCAGCAAGGCGGTGGTGGAGTCATGTTTTGGGTCGGAATCATGGGAAGAGAGTTGGTCGGCCCCTTTAAGGTCCCCCGAAGATGTAAAGATGACCTCTGCAAAGTATGTGGAGTTCCTGACTCACCACTTCCTTCCCTAGTACAGAAGGAAGAACTATGCTTTCCGTAATAAAATCATCTTCATGCATGACAATACACCATCTCATCCTGCAAAGAATACCTCTGCATCAATGGCTGCTATGGGGATAAAAGGAGAGAAAGTCATGGTGTGGCCTCCATCCTCCCCTGACCTCAATCCTATTGAGAAGCTTTGGAGCATCCTCAAGCAAAAGATCTATGAGGGTGGGAGGCAGTTTACATCCAAACAGCAGCTCTGGGAGGTTATTCTGACATCTTGCAAACAAATTCAAGCAGAAACTGTCCAAAAACCTCACAAGTTCAATGGATGCAAGACTTGTGAAGCTGCTATCAAATAAGGGGTCCTATGTTAAAATGTAACGTGACCTGTTAAAATGTCTAAAAAGTTAAAATGTTGTTCAAAGTTTGAATGAAATAGCTTTTGATTTCAGTAAATATGCTGCAAACACAACAAATGACAATTTTCAGTTCTTTACAACCTATAAAGTGTTTTGAAACTTACTGTGCGTAATAATTTGGAACAGTGCATTGTAGGTTTTTTATTTTGAAAAACTGTTATCATTAGGAGGTTTGTTCAATAAAATTTGAATTGTACTCCTAATAGTTGATAACATGAGAATTATGCTGACTGTTGTTTACATCAATTATTTAGGTAAATGAGAAAAATATCATTGGCATAATAATTTGGAACAGGGTGTATAAAGAGACTTTTATGAGTTTGATGGCATTTGCTTAACCACTTCGCTACCCGGCCATAGTAATATGACGTCCACAGATGGGATCTCCCATCCTGGGTGGACGTCATATGACGGCCTGGGCTTCCCGGTCGCCTAGGGGGCTCGCATTGCTCGGGACCCGGTGCGTGTGCCCGGCGGCCGCGATGTCCGCCGGGCACCCGCGATTGCCCGTCAACCGGGCCAGACCGTGGATCTGTGTGTGTAAACACACAGATACACGTCCTGTCAGTTGAGAGGAGACCAATCTGTGTTCTCAGTACAACGGAACACTGATCGGTCTCCTCCCCTTGTACGTCCCCGCCCCCTACAGTTAGAAACACTCCCTAGGAAACATATTTAACCCCTCCCCGCCCCCTAGTGGTTAACACCTTCACTGCCTGTCACATTTATACAGTAATCAATGCAATTTTATAGCATTGATCGCTGTATAAATGTGAATGGTCCCAAAAATGTGCCAAAAGTGTCCGATGTGTCCGCCATAATGCCGCAGTCACGAAAAAAAATTGCGATCGCCGCCATTACTAGTAAAAAAAAAAAATATATATTTTTTTTTAAAAATGCCATAAATCTATCCCGTATTTTGTAGACGCTATAACTTTTGCGAAAACCAATTAATATACGCTTATTGCAATTTTTTTTACCAAAAATATGTAGAAGAATACGTATCGGCCTAAACTGAGGAAAAAATTTGTTGTTTTTTTTAAAAATTGGGATATTTATTATAGCAAAAAGTAAAAAATATTGTGTTTCTTTCAAAATTGTCACTCTTCTTTTGTTTATAGCGCAAAAAATAAAAACCGCAGAGGTGATCAAATACCACCAAAAGAAAGCTCTATTTGTGGGGAAAAAAGGACGTAAATTTTTTTTTGGGGTACAACCTCGCACGACCGCGCAATGGTCGTTTAAAGTGCGACAGCGCTTAAAACGAAAAATTGGCCTGGGAAGGAAGGGGGTGAAAATGCCCGGTATTGAACCGGTTAATGTTTGATTTCATGTATAGATGTTGGCGCCGCACTATTTGGTTTTATTTTAATCAGGGTGGATAAAAATCGATGATTTTTTTTATTTAATTTGGATTTTTTTGGATCATATTTATTTTAATAAAATGCTTTTGGAGTAAAAAATCTATCTAAAGATAGTTTCCTACTTAAGATACATTAATAATTGAGTTTATTCAGTATGAAATGGAGCTTAGTTATGTAGCATGAGGCTGTAAATTCTGCAATAAACTCATTCAATGAATCCAAGCTCTGCAAGCTAAGATAACATGCACTGCAATGGACCTTGCCTAAAGTCCATTATTTTAGCTGTCTCTTTGACAAACCTTCAAAATGCAGCAAAAGCATTTTAGTTTTACTTTCACTTTCTCTTCAGAGCTCAACAGCCATTCTCTGCCAATGGCTCCCACTGCTGCCTCTGTGTCCTGTGAGGAGAGGAGTGCAGACTAGTGATGGGCACAGCGCTGGATCAAGATAAGTCTCAGGTAAGTAGAGGGGGTGATACATTTATTACTTTAATGAAGAGAATGCATTAAGGTAAAAAAATGTCCTGGCTTTAGAACCCCTTCAAAACTAAAAATGTCAACCAAAAGTCTACTAGTGTATGGCCAGCTTTAAGAAAGCAGAACTATCAATTTATGGTCAATCTGACTATAGCCCTAGCAGAACCACTACATATAGGCTAGGGATACTACGGCGTAGAGCAGAGTCCCTGAACATTAGACATGTGCAATTAGTTTCGTACGCATTGAAAATTTGTACGAATTTCCGTAAATTCGTACACTCGGGAGGATCCGAAATACGAATTGCTATGCTTCCGAATTTTGTACGAAATACGAAATTTCGTTTACGAATTTCCGACCCAAATTCCGTTACAACGGAACTGAGAATGTTCGTTAATTACGATTATTCGTTATGGTGAAGTTAAATAACCCAGGAAGTCAGCACAGCACAGGGATGGTGGGAGCCCCTCATAATGATAAATTCATCATAACCAACATTCGTAATTCTTACGAAAAGTTAACGAACCTAACGAAAATTCTTATTTTGTACGAATCCAAATTGAATTTCGGACACGAAATACGAATTAATTCTAATACGAAACGGAAGGAAACGAATTTATGGACGGCGCACATGTCTACTAAACATAGATTACAAAATAAAGAGTACATTGGGGGTTAATTACGAAAGGCAAATCCACTCTGCACTACAAGTGCAATGTGCACTTGAAATTTTACTGAAAGCGCACTTGGAAGTGCAGTTGCTGTAAATCTGAGGGGAAGATCTGAAATGAGGGGAAGCTCTGCTGATTTTATCATCCCATCATACGCAAGCTAAAATGCTGTTTTTTTATTTTCCTTGCATGTCCCCCTCAGATCTACAGCGACTGCACTTCCAAGTGCGCTTTCAGTACAATTTCAAGTGCACTTTGCACTTGTAGTGCAGAGTGGATTTGCCTTTTCGTAAATAACCCCCAAAGTGGCACATAATTGTGAAGTGGGAGGAAAATGATAAATGTTTTTCAACATTTTTTACAAATAAATATGTTGTGAAACGTGTGGCGTGCATTTGTATTCAGCCCCCTTTACTCTGATACCCCTAACTAAAATCTAGTGGAACCAATTGCCTTCAGAAGTCACCTAATTAGTATGGATGAGCCAAACACCCTCCTGTTCGGTTCGCAGCACAACATGCGAACAGGCAAAAAATTTGGCAGAACACACGAACACCGTTAAAGTCTATGGGACACGAACATGAAAAATCAAAAGTGCTCATTTTAAAGGCTTATATGCAAGTTATTGTCATAAAAAGTGTTTGGGGACCCGGGTCCTGCCCCAGGGGACATGGATCAATGCAAAAAATTATTTTAAAAATGTCAGTTTTTTCAGGAGCAGTGATTTTTTTTTTTAATGCTTAAAGCGGTTGTATACCCGCAGCAGAAAAAAAAAATTCCAAAAAAAACAAAAACCTGTAAGGCAAAGGCACAATGAGCTAGTATGTAGCGCATGCTAGCTCATTATGAAATACTTACCTTAGAACGAGGCGTCGGTATCTCACCCGGTCCACGCCGAGGGAACTGACATTTTGCCCACGCCGTGTCTTCTGGGTTCGCGGCTCTGGCATTGTGAGTGACCGGAGCTGCGATGACCTCACTCCCACGCATGCGCGCGGGAGTTTTCTTCCTGGCAAGGTCCTGCAGCGTTTGCCGGATCTTCAGCCGGGCATCCACAGCGCATGCGCCGCTGACATCAGCGGCTGCATGTAAAGGGAATATCTCCTAAACCGTACTATAGGCTTATTATAGGCTTACCTGTAGGTAAAAGTTCATATTTTGGGTATACAACCACTTTAAAGTGAAACAATAAAAATAAAATATTCCTTTAAATATCATGCCTGGGGGGTATCTATAGTATGCCTGTAAAGTGGCACATTTGTCCCGTGTTTAGAACAGTACCACAGCAAAATGACATTTTTAAAGGAAAAATTGTCATTTAAAACTGCTCGCGGCTGTAATGAATTGTCGGGTCTCGGCAATATAGATAAAACTCATTGAAAAAAAGAGCATGGGATCCCCCCCAGTCCATTACCAGGCCCTTCAGGTCTGGTATGGATTTTAAGGGGAACCCTGCGGCACAATTTTAAAAAAAATGGCATAGGGGTCCCCCCCGAAATCCATACCAGACCCTTATCCGAGCACGCAACCTGGCAGGCCGCAGAAAAAGAGGGGGGGAACGAGAGAGCGACCAGGCCACATGCCCTTAACATGGGGAGGGTGCTTTTGGGTAGCTCCCCTAAAGCACCTACAAGGGCCTCATCCCCACAACCCCTGTCTGGTGGTTGTGGGGGTATTCGGGCGGGGGGCTTATCAGAATCTGTAAGCCCCCTTTAACAAGGGGACCCCCAGATCCCGGCCCCCCCCCCCCGTGTGGAGGCCATTCACAAAAAAAGTGTCAAAATGGTAAAAAAGACAAGAGACAGCTTGGGACAAGTCCTTTATTAAAAAATAAAAAAATAAAAACGTCCCACGATGTAAGTTCACAACGCCCAATGGACCAAAAAAGAAAAAAAAAAAAAGCCCCAACCGATCCGCCAACTGACGCGTCATTGGTCACAAGTCAGACCCGAAGGGCCTGATATGGACTTTAGGGAGACCCCCACGCAATTTGTTTTTACATTTTGGTTCGGGGTTCCCCTTAATATTCATACCAGACCCAAAGGGCCTGGTAATGGACTGGGGGGGGATCCCATACTCGTCCGTTTTTAAAAAATTGTTTTGCATTGATACATGTCCCCTGGGGCAGGACCCGGGTCCCCAAACACTTTTTATGACAATAACTTGCATATAAGCCTTTAAAATTAGCACTTTTGTTTTTTCATGTTCGTGTCCCATAGACTTTAACAGTGTTCTGGCAGCTTTCGAATTTTCCGCGAACACCGCATATTGGGGGTTATTTACTGAAGGAAAATCCACTTTGCACTGCAAGTGCACTTGGAAGAAAAGTCGCTGTAGATCCGAGGGGGACATGCAAGGAAAATAAAAAACAGCATTTTAGCTTACACATGATTGGATGATAAAATCAGCAGAGCTTCCACTCATTTCAGATCTACCCCTTAGATTTAGATCAACTGCACTTTCAAGTGCACTTGCAGTGCAAAGTGGATTTTCCTTTAGTAAATAACCCCCACTGCTCGCTGTTCGGCGAACAGGCGAACACCCAATGTTCGACTCGAACATCAGGCTCATCCCTACTAATTAGTAAATAGAGTCCACCTGTATGTAATTTAATCTCAGTGTAAATACAGCTGTTCTGTGAAGCCCTCGGAGATTTGTTAAAGAACCTTATTGAACAAACAGCATTATGAAGGCCAAGGGACACACCAGACAGGTCAGGGATAAAGTTGTGGACAAGTTTAAAGCAGGGTTAGGTTATAAAAAAATATCCTAAGCATTGAACATCTCACAGAGGGCTGTTCAATCCATCATCCGAAAATGGAAAGAGTATGGCACAACTGCAAACCTACCAAGACATGGCCGTCCACCTAAACTGACAGGCCGGGCAAGGAGAGCATTCATTAGAGAAGCAGCCAAGAAGCCCATGGTAACTGAGCTGTGCAGAGATCCACAGCTCAGGGGGGAGAATCTGTCCACAGGACAACTATTAGTTGTGCACTCCACAAATCTGGCCTTTATGGAAGAGTGACAAGAAGAAAGTCATTGTTGAAAGAAACCCATAAGAAGTCCCATTTGTGAGAAGCCATGTGGGGGACACAACAAACTTGTGGAAGAAGGTGCTCTGGTCAAATGAGATCAAAATGGAACTTTTTGGCCTAAAAGCAAAACGCTATGTGTGGCAGAAAAAAATACTGCACATCACCCTGAACACACCATCCCCACCGTGAAACATGGTGGTGGCAGCATCATGTTGTGGGGATGCTTTTCTTCAGCAGGGACAGGGAAGCTGGTCAGAGTTGATGGGAAGATGGATGGATCCAAATACAGGGCAATCTTAGAAGAAAACCTGTTAGAGTCTGAAAAGGACTTGAGACTGGAGCGGAGGTTCACCTTCCAGCAGGACAACGACCCTAAATATACAGCCAGAGCTACAATGGAATGGTTTATATCAAAGCATATTCATGTGTTAGAATGGCCCAGTCAAAGTCCAGACCTAAATCCAATTGAGAATCTGTGGCAAGACTTGAAAATTGCTGTTCACAGACGCTCTCCATCCAATCTGACAGAGCTTGAGATATTTTGCAAAGAAAAATGGGCAAACATTTCACTCTCTAGATGTGCAAAGCTGGTAGAGACATCCCCAAAAAGACTTGCAGCTGTAATTGCAGTGAAAGGTGGTTCTACAAAGTATTGACTCAGGGGGGCTGAATACAAATTCCCCCCACACTTTTCACATATTTATTTGTAAAAAAGTTTGAAAACCATTTATAATTTTCCTTCCACTTCACAATTATGTGACACTGTGTGTTGGTCTATCACATAAAATCCCAATAAAAGATATTTACGTTTTTGGTTGTAACATGACAAAATGTGGAAAACTTCAAGGGGTATGAATACTTTTTCAAGGCACTTTACAGCAATGCATTCGATATACAGTAAACGGTTCAACCAGTACCCAGAGAAATCTATGTTTAATATACAGTACTCTGCCTCAGTATATCCATGATATGTAACCAGTATACACTATAAAGAGCAACAACTGTATTGTGTGACCAGTATACAATTTAAAACACAACATATATAGTATATATGGAGAATAGCATAGCATGTACCGAGTCTACAATATTCAATGAAACCAATACACCAGAGGTCTCCAAACTGCGGCCCAAGGGCCAGATGTGGCCCTTTGCTTGCCTTTATCATTGGGGCACAATTCCTTCCACTGACACCAACAATGGGGCACTAAATCTTCCACCGATACCAATGATGGGATACTATTCCTCCTACTATAAGGGGGAATACTCTTCCTCTTATTGACCACCAACCCTGAGGCCACATTTATTCTCACTGATGCTGGGCCCGTGACATTTTCTGCCCCTGCTGGCCACAATCCGGCCTTCCTACAGTCTGAAGGACAATAAAGTGGCCCTTTGTTTGAAAAGTTTGAAGACCCCTGCAATACACAGTATAGAGTGCAGCCAATATACAGTATAAGTTATAGTGCTTTATAAATACAGTACAGACAATACACAGTATAGAGTGCAACCGCTCTCATCCCTCCCAACTTTTTGCGGTAGGAACGAGGGACACCTATTGGCAAAAGCATGTAGGCATAGGACACACCCCCTGCCACGCCCCCTTTAGGGAGAATTTAAACAAAAAAAATTTGTTAAGCCCACAAGTGCTTTGTCTTTTAACCACTACTATTTTTTTATATTGGCTCTTGAAATTTACAAATTCAACAAATTAGAAATTGGATAAAAAGGTTTAGCACTGGGGAACACTTTTTGAAAGATAAATAGTGCATTTTATATACAACTATATAGATCAGATCAAAATGAGGGACAAATGAGCAGGGACAGAGGGACTTTGTTCCAAATCAGGGACAGTTGGGAGCTATGCAATCTGTATATAATACACAGACAATACACAGTATATAGAGAAAACAATCTACTGTATACAGTGCAACCATTCTACTGAATATAGGGCAACTGGTACACAGTATACACTGCATACAAGCTACTGTATACAAAGCATACAATCAATATATTTTATAATATACAATGCAGCTAATTATATTATATACAGTGTATCCAAACAACTGTATGCAATACCTGCAATACACAAGATACAGTGCAATCAATTTACTCTACACTGTGTATCCAATCTATTATTTTATATACAGCACATCCAATCTATTATATTATTTTTGTTCCAAACAATCTATTATATTATATGTAGTGCATCCAATCAATCTATTAATCTATACATGGGATCCAAGCTAGGAGATACAGTGCATCCAATACACAGGACACAGTACATTCAATCTCATAGGCGTGCGCACAGGGTGTGCCAGGTGTGCCCAGGAACACCCTAATTACCCTGTGCAGCACAGATTCCCCCTACTGCCCTGGCTTACCCCCCCCCCCCCCCGCAGCGCTGCCGGCTTCCCTTCCCTACTCTCCTCTTCCTCCATCTGTTACTGCTGGGGATGTTTTAGGATGAGTGGAGGAAGGGGCCGGTAAATATGTAACTTACCGGCCCCTTCCCTTTCATTGTGAGTGATTGGTAGTATGTGTTTGAGCTTTGGGGTGCACACCTAATGCAATAGGCTGCGCACACCTATGTCCAATCTATTATATTATATATATATAGTGCATCCAGTCTATTATATTATATAAGGTGCATCCAATACACAGGACACTGTACATCCAATCATTGTATTATATTATATATACTACATCCAGTCTATTATATTATATGTATTGCATCCAATCAATCTATTAATGCATACATTGCATCTAATATATGATATAGTGAATCCATCACACAAGACAGAGTGCATGCAATCAAACTATTATATTCGTGTAGAATTGGTTATGATTGGTAGCCTCCAGCACCAACTATTATACTCTGTGCATCCAATATGCCAATATACAATGTATCCAATCAATCTATTGTGTACAGTGAAGCTAATCTATGCATATACAGTACAGCCAATACACAGTATAAAGTTCAACTTAAACACGACACAAAATTCGATCCCCACAAACATATTCAGTAAGACCCCTATATGTTGTACATCACAACCATATGCAGTATTTAGAGCAACCATCATACAACACAATATTCAAACAATATAAAGCACAGAACAGAAAAATATATAGTATAAACTCCAACCAAACTGTGCAACCAGTATACATAGAATATTGTCAATGCATAGTACACAGTGCAACCTGTCCAACTACAGTATGTATAGCTTAACCAATACACAGTTGTAAATGCAATCAATATACAGTACAAAATGAACCCAGCATACAATTTACAGTGCAAGCAATATACTGTAAAGCACACAATATAAGTCGTTATTTATTTGACCAAAAACTCACGGGGGGGAAACATACAAATGACTTTTAGCCAAGAGTTGGGAAGATGTGATGACCACCTCAGAGATGATTGGGGTAACTGGTTTATTTACAGTGGCAAGGTGTGTCCATTGTGATGAAGGATGGATTGTGAATAATAAAATCTCATGCATGATGACTAGGAAGGAGGAGAATAGACAGTAGAAAGGTATATCAAGGTTTACCATGTTCAGAAGAGTTCATTTACTGTATTTTGGTAGCATGTTGGGTATAAACTTTGTGGCGTACTGTATATAGCAGAACATTGCGGAGTATACAATGTAATGTAATGTAAAGGGATACTGTATACAGAGCAGGGTGGAGTACTCATTGTATAGAACAGGGTGTTATGCAGTTTATACAGGAGAGTCATATATAAAGGAGAAGTCCAGCTTGAGCTCATTTGGCTCTACTTCTCCCATGGGAGTGTAATTCGTTTTGCACTCCTGTGACCCATTTTCAGCAGAGAGCGGACTGAAGTCCGCTCGTTGCTGACGTCACAGAAATCAGTCCAGGCACAGCGTCATCACAACAATTAAGTCTGGATCCGCAGGGTGCCTGGACTGACACCCAGCTCAGCCGCTGAGAGCCTGAGACGGCCGATCCCCGCCCCTCCACAGCTCAGCACTCCAATGAGCATAGGGGGGGGGGGCAGAGCGGAGAGCTGCTGACTGACAGTCTACAGCTCTTTGCTCGGGGTGCTGAGAGAACCAAGCCATCTGTGATGTTCCATCATTCAGTTCTCAGTGCAGAGTCGCCGGGGGACAGATGCAGAATCAGACCGATTCTGCATCCACCGAGGTAAGTATGAAACTAGAAAAACAAAACAAAAAAACATACTTCTCTTTTAAGGTACAGGTGTAATTAGTGGAATAGGGATCCATCTATGGTGATGTAGAATAAACTGAGCATAGAGTGAATGGATATCAGTGGGGAGTAAAAGCATGAGTAGATAATGCTAAAGAAGAGAATTGGCAATGAGAAGCGGTGAGCTGGTACTGATCTGGTAATGTGAGTAAATAGCGAATGTGAGTAATAGACACAGCTGAGGTTACGTCAAAAAATAAACATATGGTGATAGTGGAAGGAGCAGAAGAGGGACTCTAAACGGAATAAAGCAACCAAAGAAGAGTGACTGCAAAAGGTACAGAGCAACCAAAGATAAGATACTATGGAAGATAGGGAGCTGCTGAAGAACAAGTTTGGAAGGACATTGGTGAGGCAGAGTGGGTGAAGAGGAGGGACATTGCAAGGAGTAGAGTGGGTGAAGAGGAGGGACATTGCAAGGAGTAGAGTGGGTGAAGAGGAGGGACATTGCAAGGAGTAGAGTGGGTGAAGAGGAGGGACATTGCAAGGAGTAGAGTGGGTGAAGAGGAAGAACACTGGAAGAAGTAGAATGGCTGTAGAGGAGGGACACTGGAAGTATTAGAATGAGTACGAGGAGGGACATCAGAAGGAGCAGAGTGGGTAAAGAGGAGGGACATTGGAAAGCGTAGAGTGGGTGAAGAGGAGGGACATAGGAAAGAGTAGAGTGGGTAAAGAGGAAGAACATTGGAAGGAGTAGAGCGGGTGAAGAGGAAGGAAGGACATTGGAAGGAGCAGAGTGGGTGAAGAGGGTCATTCCTCTGCATTTTGGGTGCAGAGGAAGAAGATAGAAAGAAGCTGAGTGGGTGCAGAAGAAGGACATTGGAAGGAGTAGAGTGAGTGCATAGAGGGAGCATAAGAAGGATTAAAGTGGGTACAGAGAAGGGACATTGGAAGGATCAGAGTTGCTGCAGAGGAGGGACATTGTAAAGAGCAGAGCGGGTGAAGAGGGACATTAGAAGGACCAGAATGGTTAAAGGGGAGGGACATTGGTAATCACATAGTAGGTGAAGAGGAGGGACATTGGAAGGAGTAGAGTGGGTGAAGAGGAGGGACATTGGAAAGAGTGGAGTGGATGAAAAGGAGGGACATTTGAAGGAGCAGAGTGGGTGAGGAGGAGGGACATTGGAAGGAGTAGAGTGGGTGAAGAGGGACATTGGAAGGAGTAGAGTGGGTGAAGAGGAGGAACATTGGAAGGAGTAGAGTGGGTGTAGAGGAGAGACATTGGAAGGAGTAGAGTGGGTGTAGAGGAGAGACATTGGAAGGAGTAGAGTGGGTGAGGAGGAGGGACATTGGAAGGAGTAGAGTGGGTGAAGAGGGACATTGGAAGGAGTAGAGTGGGTGAAGAGGAGGGACATTGGAAGGAGTAGAGTGGGTGTAGAGGAGAGACATTGGAAGGAGTAGAGTGGGTGAAGAGGAGGGACATTGGAAGGAGTAGAGTGGGTGAGAGGAGGGAGATTGGAAGGAGTAGAGTGGGTGTAGAGGAGAAACATTGGAAGGAGTAGAGTGGGTGTAGAGGAGGGACATTGGAAGGAGTAGAGTGGGTGTAGAGGAGGGACATTGGAAGGAGTAGAGTGGGTGAAGAGGAGGGACATTGGAAGGAGTAGAATGGGTGTAGAGGAGAGACATTGGAAGGAGTAGAGTGGGTGAGGAGGAGGGACATTGGAAGGAGTAGAGTGGGTGAAGAGGAGGGAAATTGGAAGGAGTAGAGTGGGTGTAGAGGAGGGACATTGGAAAGAGTAGAGTGGGTGTAGAGGAGAGACATTGGAAGGAGTAGAGTGGGTGTAGAGGAGGGACATTGGAAGGAATAGAGTGGGTGAAGAGGAGGGACATTGGAAGGAGTAGAGTGGGTGTAGAGGAGAGACATTGGAAGGAGTAGAGTGGGTGTAGAGGAGAGACATTGGAAGGAGTAGAGTGGGTGTAGAGGAGGGACATTGGAAGGAGTAGAGTGGGTGTAGAGGAGAGACATTGGAAGGAGTAGAGTGGGTGTAGAGGAGGGACATTGGAAGGAGTAGAGTGGGTGTAGAGGAGGGACATTGGAAGGAGTAGAGTCAGTGAAGAGGAGGGACATTGGAAGGAGTAGAGTGGGTGAAGAGGAGGGATATTGGAAGGAGTAGAGTGGGTGAAGAGGAGAGACATTGGAAGGAGTAGAGTGAGTGAAGGGGAGGGACATTGGAAGTAGAGTGGGTGAAGAGGAGGGACATTGGAAGGAGTAGAGTGGGTGAAGAGGAGGGACATTGGAGGAGTAGAGTGGGTGAAGAGGAGGGATATTGGAAGGAGTAGAGTGGGTGAAGAGGAGAGACATTGGAAGGAGTAGAGTGAGTGTAGAGGAGGGACATTGGAAGGAGTAGAGTGGGTGTAGAGGAGGGACATTGGAAGGAGTAGAGTGGGTGTAGAGGAGGGACATTGGAAGGAGTAGAGTGGGTGAAGAGGAGGGACATTGGAAGGAGTAGAGTGGGTGTAGAGGAGGGACATTGGAAGGAGTAGAGTGGGTGTAGAGGAGGGACATTGGAGGAGTAGAGTGGGTGAAGAGGAGGGACATTGCAAGGAGTAGAGTGGGTGAAGAGGAAGAACACTGGAAGAAGTAGAATGGCTGTAGAGGAGGGACACTGGAAGTATTAGAATGAGTACGAGGAGGGACATCAGAAGGAGCAGAGTGGGTAAAGAGGAGGGACATTGGAAAGCGTAGAGTGGGTGAAGAGGAGGGACATAGGAAAGAGTAGAGTGGGTAAAGAGGAAGAACATTGGAAGGAGTAGAGCGGGTGAAGAGGAAAGAAGGACATTGGAAGGAGCAGAGTGGGTGAAGAGGGTCATTCCTCTGCATTTTGGGTGCAGAGGAAGAAGATAGAAAGAAGCTGAGTGGGTGCAGAAGAAGGACATTGGAAGGAGTAGAGTGAGTGCATAGAGGGAGCATAAGAAGGATTAAAGTGGGTACAGAGAAGGGACATTGGAAGGATCAGAGTTGCTGCAGAGGAGGGACATTGTAAAGAGCAGAGCGGGTGAAGAGGGACATTAGAAGGACCAGAATGGTTAAAGGGGAGGGACATTGGTAATCACATAGTAGGTGAAGAAGAGGGACATTGGAAGGAGTAGAGTGGGTGAAGAGGAGGGACATTGGAAAGAGTGGAGTGGATGAAAAGGAGGGACATTTGAAGGAGCAGAGTGGGTGAAGAGGAGGGGCATTGGAAGGAGTAGAGTGGGTGTAGAGGAGGGACATTGGAAGGAGTAGAGTGGGTGTAGAGGAGGGACATTGGAAGGAGTAGAGTGGGTGTAGAGGAGGGACATTGGAAGGAGTAGAGTGGTTGTAGAGGAGGGACATTGGAAGGAGAAGAGTGGGTGCAGAGGAGGGATATTGGAAGGAGTAGAGTGGGTGAAGAGGAGGGACATTGGAAGGAGTAGAGTGGGTGAAGAGGAGGGACATTGGAAGGAGTAGAGTGGGTGTAGAGGAGGGACATTGGAAGGAGTAGAGTGGGTGAAGAGGAGGGACATTGGAAGGAGTAGAGTGGGTGAAGAGGAGGGACATTGGAAGGAGTAGAGTGGGTGAAGAGGAGGGACATTGGAAGGAGTAGAGTGGGTGAAGAGGAGGGACATTGGAAGGAGTAGAGTGGGTGAAGAGGAGGGACGTTGGAAGGAGTAGAGTGGGTGTAGAGGCAGGACATTGGGGCTAGGGGACAGATCACACACAGTATAATGGTCATTGCTCTCCTCCCTCAATAGTAAGGAACAGACGGACATGACGGTGATCTCCATCTGGGAGTCTCACCTTTGCTGTAAGAAGAGCTGTTACTATCAGCCCAGTCACATCAGGTTTACAATGCACTTCAGTGCGTTCCAGCCAGCATATGTACTTTAAACTGTTTAAAAAATGGGGCCCTATGCTTCTGTGGTTACTAGGGGGTTAAGTCCTGACATAATTCAGCAAAAAGGAAACAATAATATCTCATTGCTCGCTCTTCCCTCCAGTGACTAAAATCACAGGAATTGAATTGGTTTATTTACACATGACGGCCGGGGAGATGTATGGGCGAGATTCTGCGTCTGTTACTGTGCAGATTTAGGACATAGCCGCTCTCATCCTCGAGTCACACGGGGTGACTGGCAAAGCTCTATTTATATCAGTGATTGAGAGTTAAACAGACTGGGATAAAGACCTGGAGGACAAGCGGTCTTTTTTTTTCGCACAGAAATGAAGGATACAGGCAAATCCCGGACAAGGAATTCACTCTTCTTTTATTCTATGTATTATTTAGTTTAATGCAGGTGAGATGACGTGGCTTAGGCATTTTTAAGCGCTAGAGATAAGGAACTCACAAATGTCTGACACAGATCAGCCCTTGTTTCAGTTTCGCAACGTGTAACTTGCTACAAAGCGACAAGGTACAGCCTGATTGCTGGAGAGGGAGTGGAGACTGAGGAAATGCTTCTTCCTTTCTGCAGTAGACTTATGACATCATCACAGACAAACTTCCTGTATTTGAAGGCTAGCGTTTTTTAAAAGTCTATATCCACCCTAAAAAAAAAATGTAACTTTGGATTGGGAGGAGAAGTATAGAAACCTTGCACAGGTTATTATTTGTATCTGGAGTTTACCTCTTACTGTCTAGGTGACAACGGTTTTATCAGACAGGAATTGAGGGAAAATTTGCAGACAGTAATAAATAGCTGACAATGATTTTTAGTCTTCCCCTGCTCTATATTTCCTGTATGGTGAAACCGTTCTCACTCGAACAGGAAGTGGGGAGAGATCTCCAGTCCTGACAGGAAGTAAAGGGAAGAGGAACATGCCAATAATAGGAAGACAGAGGCTCCAACCCTTCCACATTCTATCGAATATTAAATCCAATTTTTGGCTGGCGTTGGGCTTTAAAGCTGAACTCTGGGAACAAATGCTTTCATTTAAATCTATTCCTTAACCCCCTCATGTCTAAGCCTTTTCCTGACACTTGTTGCTTATTAGTTAAAATACGTAATTTTTTTAGAAAATTACTTACAACCCCCAAACATTATATATATTTTTTAGCAGAGACCCTAGAGAATAAAATGGCAACCGTTGCAATATTTTATGTCACACTGTATTTGCGCAGCCGTCTTTCAAATGCAATGTTTTTTGGAGGAAATACACGTTTATGAATTAAAAAACAAACAAACAAACAAACAAACAGTAAAGCTAGCCCAATTTTTTTGTATAATGTGAAAGATGATGTTATGCTGAGTAAATAGATACCTAACATGTCATGCTTTAAAATTGCGCACACTTGTGGAATGGCGACAAACTACGGTACTTAATCATCTCCATAGGCAATGCTTTAAAAAACTCTACAGGTTACCAGTTTAGAATTACAGATTTGTGGTGGCGCTTTAATGTAATCAGGGCACTGATCATCAGTGCCCTGATTACATCTCTTACTGTCCCCTGCGAAGAAATGCTGCTGATCGGCTCTCCTCGCCACACACTCTGTCAGAGTGAGGAGAGGAGAGCCAAGAACTTCCTTGTTTACATGTGACCGGCTGTGTCCAATCACAGCCGATCACATGATTAAAGAGCCGCTTGAGTGGCTCTTTACAGAGATTGGAGTCTCGCCTTGTCCCAGCAACATGGCGCGACCACGATCGCCTCACTGCTCGCCCCCCGCGGGCGTGCAGGAGCGGCCGTTTGGGTGTGCCGCCATATGGCGTCCACCCAGAACGAGAGCTGCACCTTCCTGTCGTCTTTTGACGGTGGGCAGGTGGCAAGTATTTAACCACTTCAGCCCCGGAAGGATTTGCCCCCTTAATGACCAGGTCATTTTTTGCGATGCGGCACTGCGTCGCTTTAACTGACAATTGCACGGTCGTGCGACGTTGCACCCAAACAGAATTGATGTCCTTTTTTTCCCACAAATAGAGCTTTCTTTTGGTGGTATTTGATCACCTCTTTTTGCTATAATACATATGCAAACATTATTTTTAAAAAACAACTAATTTATTCATCAGTTTAGGCCAATATGTATTATTCTACATATTTTTGGTGAACAAAAAATCGCAATAAGCGTATATTGATTGTTTTTTGCAAAATGTATAGCGTCTACAAAATAGGGGATAGATTTATGGCTTTTTAATTTATTTTTAATTTTTTTTATTAGTAACGGCAGCAATCTGTGATTTTTAGCGTGACTGAGACATTACGGCGGACAAATTGGACACTTTTGACACATTTTTGGGACCATTGACATTTATACAGCAATCAGTGCTATAAAAATGCACTGGTTACTGTGTAAATGTCACTGGTAGGGAAGGGGTTAATACTAGGGGGCGATCAAGGGGTTAACTGTGTTCCCTCATGTGTGTTTCTAACTGTGGGGGCAGTGTGCTGACTGGTGGGGAAGCCAGATCGCTGTTCCTAATTACTAGGAAACACACGAGCTGTCTCTCCTCTCCTGTCAGAATGGGGGTTTGTGTGTTTACATACTCAAATCCCCATTCTGGCTCTCGTGCCCGTGATCGCGGGTGGCCGGCGGACATCGTGCCCACCAGTTATGTGCTTTGGGTCGGCGATTCAGGCAGGGGATCCAACCTGCCGCTGTAAATATACGTGGGGCGGTTGGGAAGTGGTTAAAAGCATAGATAAAATCTGTTTGCCTTTGCCTGGGTGGAGCGTGGCTGTGGGGGTGCTGCCTACTCCTGGGTCCCAACGACCCCCAACTGAGGTCCCTAGCTGGTCTGAGACACCAATAGGACCAATGAGTTCTGTATTTAAATAGAATTTAATATATAGTCCAGATATCCTGAGAAGGTAAGACTGTCAAATATAATGGCAGAAAACAAGTCCATCCCTGGCTCAGGCATAGAAGAATATGTCAGTCTGTGTGTTAACACCTCGGCTACGGCTCAGAGCCGGACTCTATATCCTATTCTTTGAAAATGCAGAACTCACTGGTCCTATTGGTGTCCCCAGAACAGTAAAAGAGTAAAATTAGAGTTTATAATTAGAATTTTAAAGTTAAATTTAAATAGAAATAAAGAATTAGAATTTAGAATTAGAGTTTAAAATTAGCATTTAAAATTAGAGTTTAAGAGTAAAATTAGAGATTAAAATGTTGAAAAACAGTAAAATTAGAGAACAACCTACAAGTTCCTAAATGTTGGGGTCACTGTTTATACAGTCACTGCAGTGAATGGGGGGAGGGGCAGCGGATGCCTGAGGAGCTATATGAAGGGATCCTTTTTTGCAGTTTTGCTTAATTATTGCAGCACTTTATAAAAGATCTGCTCCCTAAATCTAAATCTTGGAAGGTGACACTTTTGTGTCTCTGGTCGTTGTGCTTCTTTTGGTAGTATCTCCACTGTGGACTCTACCCAGATTACTTATTGTGGAGAACCCCTAGGACATTGAGCCTCTGCTCATTTGCTGTGCCATTTTTTGCTGCCCTTTTCGGGACTTGTGTGGATGCCTGATGAGCCACCCAGTAAAACAATGTCCTTGTTGACATCAGTGATGCTTGTCCGTGATGCCACCTCCACCTCCATTCAACAGTAAAATTACATGATGACCTTTCTGGTGTTTCTCCTTCCTGACTATTTCCCCTGACGAAGGGACGTTGTGTCCTGAAACGCGTCAGTTTGTCTGGATCGCGGGAATTTATCATCATTGTTAGTCAATTTTAGTGGTTTGATTTCTTATTTGTATATATGTGTATTTTTTGAATAAATTATATTTGTAGTACTGTACCTTCGTTGCCATTAAAGTCCCAGTTGCTTTTTGGGGGTTACCTCCTCTTTTACTAACTGCACAAGGGATGTTGGCAATCATTTAGTGGTGTGGTTGGATGTTCTCTTCCCATATCTGCTTATACAGTGTAACCTTGGATTACGAGCATAATCTGTTCCAGGAGAATGCTTGTAATCCAAAGCACTTGCATATCAAAGCGAGTTTCCCCATAGAAGTCAATGGAAACGAAGATAATTTGTTCCGCATTGACCTCTATTGCATGCAATACCGCATGTGGCCAGAGATGGGGGGGGCGGAAAGCCTCGGAAATACTCGGGGACAGCTCGGCTGAATATGGAAACCCTCAGAAACACTCGGGAATGGAGTATTTCCGAGTGATTCTGAGTATTTCCGAACGGCTCCGAACCGTTCCGAGTGTCACCGGCGCCCCCACACCTCTGGACAAATGCAGTACTACACACCCCATTGGCTTGAATCCTGCTCGTTTTGCGAGACAACACTCGCAAACCGAGTCAGGATTTTAAAAAAAAGTTGCTCTTTCAAAACGCTCGTTAACCGCGTTATTCATAAACCAAGGTTCCACTGTAGATATTTGAAGTGATCTAAAGCAGGGATCCTCAAACTACGGCCGTGTCGCAGAACTACACATCCCATGAGGCATTGTAAAACTCTGACATTCACAGACATGGCTAGGCATGATGGGAATTGTAGTTCCTGAACACCTGAAGGGCCGCAGTTTGAAGACCCCTGATCTAAAGAGTAGAAGAGCAGTTTTGCTAAGCATATTTCATGAGTTACATATAATTTGAAGCACATAATAAAAAACTTCAATGAGATTTGAAAAAGAACATTGATGAACACGTTCAGATACCTCCCAGTTATTGGTGTTATTCTGGCACCTTGTGCAAATTTCTTTCATTATCTGACAAACCCTATTTACCTAGCGGCCTAACTTCCCAGTTTTCACTGACTTTGCAAGATGGTGAGCCGTTCTAAAGTGACTGATACCCTCCAGGAGCAGGTTGTCCACATGAAGGCCAAAGGGATGACCCTTTCAGCCATTGCAAGAGAAGTTGGTCATTCCAAATCTGTGATTTCTAGAATATTACATCTTTACAACGTCACAAACTCGTTCAAGTCCCCCAAGAAGGCTGGTCGTCCATGAAAGACAAATGCCAGAGAGAGGACAGGATAATGTGGAGAATCTCAATGGGCAATCGGTTCAACACTGCAGCAGCGATTGCTCGCCAGTTCAGCGCTGAACAGAGCAAGGCCTGGTTCACACCTATGCAGGTTGCAGTTTGCATATCCCAGGTACATTTTGTGTTTTTCAATACACGTTTTTGATCCATTGAAATCTATGGAACCAAAAACCAGAAAAAAAGCCCCTGGTCCTTTCAATAAAATGCATAGATGTGAACGTGACCCATAGGAAACCATGCTAAATGGACTGTGGTGTGTTTCTGCAACACTGAAAACGCACTAAAAATGCATAGGTGTGAAGCAGGCCTTAGGATCTGTCTCATCATATAGTGTCTTGCTGTTTAAGAGAATTTGGAGTGAAAGCCCACTCTACAGTGTCCAAACCTCTCATAAGCAGAAAGAATCAAAAGGCTAGACCAGTGATTCTCAACTAGGGTTCCTCCAGAGGTTGCTAGGGGTTCCTTCAGCATTGGGCAATTTCTGCCTCTCAGATAAGTTCCCACTGACACCATTGATCTTTTTAGCTATCTGTAAGGAGGTAATTCTTCACAATGACCTCAAATGTAAGGACCATTCCTCTCACTGACCATCACACTAATGTATCATGAGTTGTAGATCTCTAATTTTTAGCAGGGGTTCCTCGAGACCGGAGAACTATTTCAAGGGTTCCTCTGTGTTGAAAAGGTTGAGAAAGGCTGGGCTAGACTAACCTTTGCTGAGGAGCATGTTTTGTGGACAGAGGAGAACTTGTCCAAAGTTCACTTTAGTGATGAAAGCTAGTTTTAATTTATTTTGGGTCCGATGGGAAACCTTATGTTCGTCGTCAAACTGGGGAAAGACTGAACCCAAAGTGTGTAAAGAAGTCAGTGAATGGTGGAGGGGGAAGCGTCATGGTTTGGAGGATGTTTTCTGCAGAAAGCGTTGAGCCTCTTATACAGCAACATGGCAGAGTGAATGCAAATGTTTATCAGAACCTTCTTCAACAACATGCGGTTCCTTCCCTGCAGTAGGGAGGTATCGGCCCCGCACATAGTGATTAGGGTGGGCCCTGCCTATAGGGAAGGCATGAATCGGTGCCCCTGCTTTGGAGACGTGGATCCATGCCTTCTGTACTGACAGATCGCCATTCTACCTCTGTACCAAAAGTGCCATGAGAACATTGAGTCTGTCGTACCTACCGTATAAATATCAGAAAAATACTGCGCCAGCTAAGATGTACAGAGCAGCCAACATAACAATCAGACCAATTGTGAACGAATATAAATAACAAAATGTGGCGCTAAAAAAACGTGATGTTCGTTATTGGGCAAGACAAACCAGAATGGTCATCTGGGAGTCAGAATGCACAATAAAGTTTTAATAAAACGTGTCTCCACTGAAAAAATATGAGAGTAAACACAATAGAACTGTATATAAGGACACAGATGTGTCTGTAAATCCAAACAGACCTAAATAGTGCAAAAGGAGCCCTTAAAAGTCCAAAGACTATAAAGAGATATATGTATATGTGCAAAATATTCCACAAAACAAAGTGCAAAAAAACTGAGTGCAGAAAAAATTAAGCGCAGAAAGAGTTAAAGTATAACTACCAAGAGAATACCTTAATGTGCTATGCATTCAAATAGATAGTGTAAAAATAAACAAATACACTGCAAACAAAACAAATATATATGAAGTTCATTAAATGTTCACAGAACATGCATCAAAGGTTGATGTAAGCTTGACTTATGGAGCCTTCCGCAGAGTATATAATTCATCCACGGCTGGGACGAACTCTGAAGTGGTGTACTACCCAGGTGCCCAAAGCATGTATAAACAGGTTAAACACCCTTACCGGAACAGGTGGACTCACTAGCCGTACGGCTGAGAGTCTGACAAGGCTTATAGGAGGTGGACCAAAATGGTTGTCCTGGGGAGAACGGATCTGATTCCACATCCAGATTTAATAATGAGGTGGCCGCACCACTCACCAATCACCTACTCGTGGTCATCCTGCATTGGGATCTCCACAGTAGAAGGTTGTATAATAATTGGTAGATCAAATCTCCAGGCCGGCATAGAAGAGGTATAACCCTCAAGGTAAGAAATGAAAATAATTTCTCCACATAGTGTGAAACTGTTTCAAAAAAGAACTTTTAATTAAAAAATTCATATAAAAACACTCTGGCTCCTAAGACAATAAAGACCAGATGTAGACAGGTAATAAAAAAGCGCTTACATGAGTCGTGGCATAACAGGCATATCAAAATCCGACGCGTTTCGTCCGCATGGACTTCATTATATAACATATATACCCCAGTTGAAGTCCATGCGGACGAAACGCGGATCAAGGAAGTTCAATAGCCAGTAGCCAATAGCTTCCGTCTCGTACTTGCTTCAGAGTATGCGTCGTTTTTGGTCTGTCGGAACAGCATACAGACGAGCGCTTTTCCCGATAGGAATTGGTTCCGTCGGAAATATTTAGAACATGTTCCATTTCTAGGTCCTTCATAGTTTTCGAAAAAAAAAGTCACATGAGGCCTACACACGATCGGAATAGACGATGAAAAGCTTCCGTCTGACTTTTTCTGTCGGACATTCCGCACGTGTGTACGCGGCTTTAGGTGCTGTTATATTCTTATTAAAAAAATATCCACCTAAAAATCGTGAATCCTTCCCAATATCATATAATTCTAATTATAAGGATCTGCCGTTTATCGATAATCCCGGTGTGTCTGCGTTCCACCAGTGCCTGGATATGACGTCCGTATGTTATCCACGGTAGTTAGGGTTTTCCTGATGATGCCTCTACAGGTGAAATGCATAGAGATCGGGTTGCTGTCTAACTACCGTGGATAACATAAGGACGTCATATCCAGGCACTGGTGGAAAGCAGACATGCCAGGATTATGGATAAACGGCGGGTCCGGTGAGCTAGACCCAGATTGCCAGGGGCAGTGTGCAGGCTGATGAAGCTGGTGCCGGCCAGGGCACATTTTATTATGAGCATAACAATTGTTGCAATGTGAGCGGTGTTGCACTATCAGCTTGTTATCCGTTTATTTCATGATAACTGGTGCCATTTGCTGGATGAAAATGCATTTCTAAAGGAAAGGTGTTAAAAAAAGGCTGAGGAGTTTCCAGGAAAATACAGCTTTTATAACAAAAAGGCGTGATTGGTCCTGGTGACCGTGGGCTTTTGCTGAGTACATTCATTTTACTGCACGTGGTGGAGCATTTGGCATACTTTGGGGAAGAGCACGTTTGAGACTTATAAAGCACGGTGGATGGTCAAAAACATTGTTGTTAATTTGCAGCAAAGTGGACTGTTTTTTTTTTTAACTTTTCACCTGTCGCTTTTCAGCATTTATGTTTATTTTTCGATTTTTCGATTTTTTTTTTTGATTTTTCATATTTCTTAACCACTTCAGCCCCGCACCATTTGGCTGGCTAAAGACCAGAGGACTTTTTGCGATTCGGCACTGCATCGCTTTAACTGACAATTGCGCGGCCGTGCGACGTGGCTCCAAAACAAAATTGACGTCCTTTTTTCCCCACAAATAGAGCTTTCTTTTGGTGGTATTTGATCACTTTTTGCTATAATAAATATCCCCCAAAAAATATATTAAAAAAACATATTTTTTCCTCAGTTTAGGCCGATACGTATTCTTCTATATATTTTTGGTAAAAAAAAATTGCAATAAGCGTTTATTGATTGGTTTGCGCAAAAGTTATAGCGTCTACAAAATAGGGGATAGTTTTATGGCATTTTTATTAACAATTTTTTTTTTACTAGTAATGGCGACGATCAGCGATTTTTATCGTGACTGCGACATTATGGCGGACACGTCGGGCAATTTTGACACATTTTTGGGACTATTGGCATTAATACAGCGTTCAGTGCGATTCAAAATGCATTGATTACTCTAAAAATGTCACTGGCGGTGAAGGGGTTAACACTAGGGGGCAGTGAAGGGGTTAATGTGTGTCCTAGTTTGTGTTCTAACTGAAGGGGGGATAGGCACTGTGCAGGGAAGCTAACAGATCGCTGTTGATACTCTGTATGAACAGATGATCTGTCAGTTCTCCCCTCAGAGAACCGGAAACTGTGTGTTTACACACACAGTTCCCGGTTCTCCGTGTGCCCCGAGCGATCGCGGGAGCCCGGCGCACGCGCCCCCTAGTGGCCACAGGGTGAAGCGACGTTCAACTGCAGCGGCTGGTCAGCATGTGGTTAAAAAAAAAATCTGTGTTGATCACCCCAGCTAAAAAATTATTATATAAATAGTTTACGCTACATTAGCATGATAAGTAGGTTGCAGAAAATGTTAAATAAAGGAATAAATATGCCATATCTACAGTATGTTTTACTGCTTATTATAATACATTTTTTTTATTTTTAGTAATAATCATGAAAAGAAATGAAGAATAATTGCCAGAAAGCGAATAGAGAGTAGATATTGAAGTACCCCTAATGTTGGTTGTCAGAGAAGGGCCCTCTAACATTGATAGTCAGCGGAGAAGGGCCCCCTAACAATAGTGTTTCTACACAGCTTAAAATTCTTGCTGATTTCCAGCCAACGGAGTTAGCAGCTTGGCTGGACTCGGTAGCATTGGCTTGGTTATCGGATAAAGAGAGGGAGACATTAGTAAGTCCTATAACATCAGAAGAAGTCCTTTCGACCATTGGTTCCTTTCCCATGGGGAAGTCACCGGGACTGGATGGCCTTCCAATTGAATTCTACAAGGCCCATGGAGATCTATTTGCTCCTTTATTGGCCACACTTTTCTCTAATTGTCTTTTTAGATTGTAAGCTCTAATGAGCAGGGCCCTCTGATTCCTCTTGTACCAAATTGTGATGTAACTGTAATGTCTGCCTTTATTTTGTTAAGCGCTGCACAAACTGTTGGCGCTATATAAAACCTGTGTAATAATAATAATAATAAAAGAGGGAGCTTTGCTGGACTCAATGAGCCATGACCATATAATCTTAATTTATAAGCCCCCAAAAGATCCATCCTCTTGTGCCTCATATAGGCCTATTGCTCTCTTGAATGTAGATTTCAAGATTTTGACAAAACTTATTTCCCGCCGATTACAACCTATGGTGTCTAGCATTATTGATCCAGACCAGATGGGGTTCGTGGCCGGTAGAGCCACTGATGTGAAAAAGATTATATACTAATATCCATGCTTTACATCTTAATATAGGTTCTCTATAGATATAGAGAAGGCTTTTGACACTCTTGAATGGCCCTTTCTTTGGGAAGTGCTCCGCAGAATGGGCTTTCCAATGGTATTTATAAAATGGTTGCAGGTCCTGTATAGACATCCCACAGCTCCAGTGAAATGGGGGGAGGATTGTCAGCTTCATTTTCGTTATTTAGGGGAACTCAGCAGGGCTGCCCTCTGTCTCCAACCCTCTTCGCTATTGCTATGGATACTGTGGAGGAAGCTCTTCGAACTTCACCCAATATTAGGGGGTTGAGGATTGGTTGGTTGGAGGAGAGGGTAGCACTGTATGCAGATGATCTTTTATTATTTTTGAATGATGCTGGACCCTCTCTTCAAGGAGCTTTACGGATATTGGATTCTTTTTCAACAGTCACTGGGCTGAAGGTAAATTGGGCTAAGTCCTTGTTGTTCCCAATAGATACTGAGGCCCGTAGTATGGCTTCAAGTGATATTCCATTGCAGTGGGTGGAGAACTTCAAGTACTTAGGAGTGATAATCTCTCGCCAAGCCTCTGAATTTATTTCCTTGAATTTGACTCCGATCCTAGGCGATATTGAGTTAAAGGTGAAAGTGTGGAAGTCTCCACCATTATCCCTATTGGGGCTTTTAAAAATGGAAAATCATACCAAAACTTGTACCTTTTTAGACACTTTCATCAGTGGCTCCCTGGCTCCTTTTTAATGGTTACACAATCCACTCTAGAATCAGTGCTTAGGTCTGAATGCATGGAGAAGTCCACCTTGAGGTTATACTCCCATCGTAATCTAATCTCTCTATTGCCATACCAGATCTGGACATGGAAGATTGGAGGAGTGTGTAAATTTTCCCTTGCGATCTTTGGTGTCTTTGAGAGACTGTATGATCCAATTTAAATTGGTACATAGAGCTGATCTTACACCATCCAGACTTCGGAAGATAAATCCCGAGTGCTCTTCTGAGTGTTGGCCATGTGGAGAGGTTCAGGGGGATTTCTCGCACATCCTTTGGACCTGTCCACATATAGCTATTTTTTGGGAAGAAGTAGTATATTTGTTAAATTCTATTACCTCTGTTCCCTTGCTGGTTTCAATGTCTGTGTGTCTGTTAGATCTGGTAGAGGCTTTTCTTCCTATAGTGGCAGAGTGAGTGTTTGCTAATACTACATTATTTTATGCGAGAAAAGCTATTGCTTTGTATTGGAAGAAACCTTCTTCTCCTTATACTGGAAACAATTGGTAAATAATAATCTTCCACTTTATAGAGATACCTACATGAATAGGCGTTGTCCTAATAAGTTTGGTAAAGTCTGGGCAAAGTGGCTGGATAAGCCATATACATGGGGGACTTAAGTTTATTGCTGAATAGTTAATTTGATAAATGGTATGGTTTAGATCTCATTTGAGACAACATATTTTTCCTTCTCGTTAAATATATATATATATATATATATATATATATATATATATATTTTTTTTTTTTATTTGCTATTTTGAATTGATGGCTACTTAACCATATATGGTCCAACATTATCCACCACTGAAATTGATGATCATACAATTCTATTACACTCTGTGCATATAACATTACACCTCCAACGTGATTGACCACTGGACATACTCATAATACAATTCTATTACTCTCTATACATAGAACACTACACCTCCAACATGACCAACCACTGGATATGATCACCACACAATTCTATTACACTCTACACATAGAATGCTACACCTCTAACATGACCAACCACTGGACGTGATCATCATACAATTCTATTACACTCTATACATAGAATACTATGCCCCCAACATGACCAACCACTGAACGTTATCAAAATACAATTCTATTACACTCTATACATAGAAAACTACACCTCCAACATGACCCACCACTGGATATGATCACCACACAATTCTATTACACTCTACACATAGAATGCTACACCTCTAACATGACCAATCACTGGACGTGATCATCATACAATTCTATTACACTCTATTCATAGAACACTATGCCCCCAACATGACCAACCACTGGACATTATCATAATACAGTTCTATTTCACTCCATACATAGAACACTACACCTCCATGACCCACCACTGGACATTATCATAATATGATTTCCATGACCAGAATAATATAGAATAAGAAGTTGGCTTCCATTCATGTCCCAGTTCAACTCCAAGGAAGCATTTTTATCTCTTAATTATATACAACCAGTAGACTGAGAGCTTAGAGGCAGAAAGCAGAATGATTACAAATTAAGTTTTTGCTTTTTTACCACAGAGGATTGATTTTTAGGTCTTGGGGGGCCCCTGCTAACAAAATATTATATAAATAGTTTATGCTACATTAGCATAATAAGTAAGTTGAAGAAAATGTTAAAGAAAGGAATAAATATGCCGTATCTACAGTATGTTGTACTGCTTATGATTTATTTTTAGTAATAATCATGAAAAGAGATGAACAATAATTGCCAGAAAGCGAATCGAGAGTAGATATTGAAGTACCCCTAATGTTGGTGGTCAGAGAAGGGCCCTCTAACATTGATAGTCAGTGGGATAGGTAAAGGTACAGTGAGATAGGTAAAAGGGGAACCAGCAAAGAGCAGAGTCTTGGAGGCCAAGGGAGTGGTCTACTCAGTTTTTGAAAGAGTGAGTTTAAGGAAGTGATGTAATAACCATACTGATATGTCAATTAATATGTTAGTGATGCGTGAGGAGACTGGGGCGTTTATGGAGTAGAGAGATAGATGTGGGTGTAATCGGCATAGAGCTGGAATTGGAAGCCATGGGAGGTTATCTACTGACCAAGGAAGAAGGTGTAAGTGGAGAATAGAAGGGGTCCAAGGAAAGAGCCTTGGGGGACCCCTACTAAAAGAGGAGGAAGTAGAGTTGTAGGTGACATTGAAGATGCAGTGAGATTGGTAAGATGGGAACCAGCAAAGAGCAGAGTCTCGGAGGCCAAAAGAGTGGTTTTACTCACTTTTTGAAAAACAAAGTTTGAGGAAGTGGTGTGACAACGATACTGATATGTCAGTTAGTATGTTAGTAATGCTGAGAGGGTTGAGGAGCAGAGAGGCATATATGGGTGTATTTAGCACCGAGATGGTTTTGGAAACTATGGATGGTTATCTACTGACCAAGGGAGAAGGTGTGTGTGGAGAATAGAAGAGGCTTGATGCCAAAACCTTGGGGGACCCCTATGGAAAGAGAAGCAAGCAGAGTTGTAGGTGACACTGATGAGGTGGTGAGATAGGTAAGAGGGGACCCGGGAAAGTGCAGTCTTGGTGGCCAAGGGAGTGGTTTACTCAGTTTTTGAAAGAGTGAGTTTGATGAAGTGGTGTGACAACCATATTGATATGTCAGTTAGTATGTTAGAGATGCATGAGGAGGCTTAGGGGGGTTGAGGAGTATAGAGATAGATATGGGTGTACTCAGCATAGAGATGGTATTGGAAGCTATAGGAGGTTATCTACTGACCTACAAAGGAGGTGTAAGTGGAGAAAAGAAGAGGTCCAGGGACAGAGTCTTGGGGTCCCCAAACTAAAAGAGGAGGAAGTAGAGTGGTAGGTGACACTGAAGATGCAGTGAGCTAGTTAAGAGGGGAACCAGCAAAGAGTAGAGTCTCAGAGGCCAAAATAATGGTCTACTCAGTTTCTGAAAGAGTGAGTTTGAGGAAGTGGTAATGATATGACATTTGGTATGTTGGTGATATGTGAGGAGACTGAGGGGGTTGAGATATTTATATGCGTGTAATCAGCATATACTGTAAATGGTATTAGAAGCCAACAAAGGTTATCTATTGACCAAGGAAAAAGGTGTAAGTAGAGATTAGAAGGGGTCTAAGGACAGATCCTTGGGGGTACCTACGGGAAGAGGAGGAAGTAGAGTTGTAGGTGACACTGAAAGTGTGGTGAGGTAGGTAAGAGGGGAACCAGCAAAGAGCAGAGTCTTGCAAACCAAGGGAGTGGTCTACTTTATTGAACGTGCCTTTAATGCTGAGCTCCAAGAAACAGGTAAATACACAGAGCTCTACACCAATATGGGCCCTGTCTTACCTGCCACCAGATATTTATTTCTGTTCATCCAGTTCTGTGATTTACACAGCTCAACCACAAAGCACAGCCTTGCCTAGCTGGCATGAGGCCATTACCTCTTACAGGTGTTGTACCTCCCCCACCCTTTGATTTGACAGGAGAAGCAGCCCATTATTAAGCTCATCTCTGTGTCACTCCGCTGTCACCTCCCAACAGCATGCTCCTTGGCCGGTACATGAATTGATTGGCCTTATGCTGCTCCTCACTCTCCTAGTTGAAGTTCTACTGTACAGAGATTGTAAGAGGCCACTTACGCCGCTTTCATTTAAAGAAAACTACATTTAGTGATATATTAATGAATACAGAGCTGCATCAGTTTGTGTTTTATATACAGTCAGGTCCATAAATATTGGGACATTGACACAATTCTAATCTTTTTGGCTCTTTACACCACCACAATGGATTTGAAATGAAAAAAACAACATGTGCTTTAACTGCAGACTTTCAGCTTTAATTTGAGGGTATTTACATCCAAATCAGGTGAACGGTGTAGGAATTTCAACAGTTTGTATATGTGCCTCCCACTTTTTAAGGGACCAAAAGTAATGGGACAATTGGCTGCTCAGCTGTTCCATGGCCAGGTGTGTGTTATTCACTCATTATCCCATTTACAAGGAGCAGATAAAAGGTCCAGAGTTCATTTCAAGTGTGCTATTTGCATTTGGAATCTGTTGCTGTCAACTCTCAATATGAGATCCAAAGAGCTGTCACTATCAGTGAAGCAAGCCATCATTAGGCTGAAAAAACAAAACAAATCCATCAGAGAGATAGCAAAAACATTAGGTGTGGCCAAATCAACTGTTTGGAACATCCTTAAAAAGAAAGAACGCACCGGTGAGCTCAGCAACACCAAAAGACCCAGAAGACCACGGAAAACAACTGTGGTGGATGACCGAAGAATTCTTTCTCTGGTGAAGAAAACACCATTCACAACAGTTGGCCAGATCAAGAACACTCTCCAGGAGGTAGGTGTATGTGTGTTAAAGTCAACAATCAAGAGAAGACTTCACCAGAGTGAATACAGAGGGTTCACCACAAGATGTAAGCCATTGGTGAGTCTCAAAAACAGGAAGGCCAGATTAGAGTTTGCCAAACAACATCTAAAAAAGCCTTCACAGTTCTGGAACAACATCCTTTGGACAGATGAGACCAAGATCAACTTGTACCAGAGTGATGGGAAGAGAAGAGTATGGAGAAGGAAAGGAACTGCTCATGATCCAAAGCATACCACCTCATCAGTGAAGCATGGTGGTGGTAGTGTCATGGTGTGGGCATGTATGGCTGCCAATGGAACTGGTTCTCTTGTATTTTTTGATGATGTGAGTGCTGACAAAAGCAGCAGGATGAATTCTGAAGTGTTTCGGGCAATATTATCTGCTCATATTCAGCAAAATGCTTCAGAACTCATTGTACGGCGCTTCACAGTGCAGATGGACAATGACCCGAAGCATACTGCGAAAGCAACCAAAGAGTTTTTTAAGGGAAACAAGTGGAATGTTATGCAATGGCGAAGTTAATCACCTGACCTGAATCCGATTGAGCATGCATTTTACTTGCTGAAGACAAAACTGAAGGGAAAATGCCCCAAGAACAAGCAGGAACTGAAGACAGTTGCAGTAGAGGCCTGGCTGAGCATCACTAGGGATGAAACCCATCGTCTGGTGATGTCTATGTGTTCCTGACTTCAGGCTGTAATTGACTGCAAAGGATTTGCATCCAAGTATTAAAAAGTGAAAGTTTGATGGATGATTGTTAATTGTCCCATTACTTTTGGTCCCTTAAAAAGTGGGAGGCACATATACAAACTGTTGAAATTCCTACACCGTTCACCTGATTTGGATGTAAATACCCTAAAATTAAAGCTGAAAGTCTGCAGGTAAAGCACATCTTGTTCGTTTCATTTCAACTCCATTGTGGTGGTGTATAGAGCCAAAAAGATTAGAATTGTGTCGATGTCCCAATATTTATGGACCTGACTGTATTTGTCTAGAGCTTAGCTTGAAAACATACTTGAAGCTCTGAAGATTAAGATGCTTGGGGTAGTGAATTCCATGAAATAATTTAGCTAAGTACAGTAATAAAAGCAGTCATGTCATTGGCAGCCAGGGAGTACCAGCCGCTCCCGGTAGTTGAAGCTGAGACCTGTGTAAGTTTAGACGGGTGACGACCTGTGCCGCCCCGCCATCCACATGGGCAACACGTTCGGGGCAACTGTACTTAGAACGGTTCACCTGGTCCTCTGACACAGACGGAGTGCGTTCTCATAAGACCCTTCATTGAAGTATTTGGAGCTCGCTGTCTCGGGGCTCTGAGCATTGCGGCAGAATAGACTGACATCTCCTGGCCGAACAGGGGAACTCTTTACTTACACGGAATCTGGTCCATTTTGGTTAAAAATGCAATCCAATGGTATTGCCATGCTGTAGTGGTGGCCATACGCGCTTCGATAAATGATCGATATCCTTTTACGATCAGTTTCTTTTCCAATAGGAATACTCGATCTATAGTTGACAACCCATCCGATAGATATGCCACCAACAGGGAAGTGGATCCCCAGTAGACAGCTAAAATACGATCCTAACGTATGATCACAAGTTATCAAATGCATCTTTGTTTTCGGCTATGTAATCTCATAATCCGATCAATTGAAATACAATCGCATTCATCTTAGTTCTTCTGATTGATGCAAAAATAATCAATCATTTTCTGCCTTGGCCAATCATCTCAGTTTGATGGAATCCTATTTAAATCAAGTCTTAGGCTGCTTTCACACTGAGGCGCTTTACGGGCGCTATAGCGCTAAAAATAGCGCCCGCAAAGTGCCTGTAAAGCGCCTCTCCTGTCACTCCAGTGTGAAAGCCCCGAGGGCTTTCATACTGGAGCGGTGCGCTGACTAAAAAAAGTCCTGCAAGCCGCATCTTTGAGGTGATGTAGGAACGGCGTATACAGAGCATATACACCGCTCCTAAAGCACCCCTGCCATTGAAATCAATGAGCAGCGCCGCCGAAGTGCCGGCAAAATGCCGCTGCAGCAGCGCTTTGCGGGCGCATTTAACCCTTTTTTTAGCCGCCAGCTGGGGTTAAAAGCTCCCCGCTATCGGCTGGAAAGCGCCGCAAAAACTACGGTAAAGCGCCACTAAAAATAGCGACGCTTTACCACCCATGCCCCCAACGCCCCAGTGTGAAAGTAGCCTAATAGTGGAAATACAAACTTCTTTTTTTTTAATCCAATCGATGAGCGATTCGAAACAATCAAATCTGCATACAGTCAAAGAGCTGTAACTTCATGAATACGATCATAATTTGATTGATCAGTTCATGAGATTACATGGGGAAAAAATGGAGATTTGCTCAATAACTTACAATCATAGGTTACAATCGTATTTTCAGCTATCATTATCGGTGATCACTTTTTCATGTGTGATATATCGATCGAACAATATTATAGAGGAAGTACCCCCCAAAGAGATACTAGGGACTTTTGAGGCATATAGAGGAAGTACCCCCCAAAGAGATACTAGGGACTTTTGAGGCATATAGAGGTAGTACCCTCCAAAGAGATACTAGGGACTTTTGAGGCATATAGAGGAAGTACCCCCCAAAGAGATACTAGGGACTTTTGTGGCATATAGAGGAAGTACCCTCCAAAGACATACTAGGGACTTTTGAGGCATATAGAGGAAGTACCCTCCAAAGAGATACTAGGGACTTTTAAGGCATATAGAGGAAGTACCCTCCAAAGAGATACTAGGGACTTTTGAGGCATATAGAGGAAGTACCCTCCAAAGAGATACTAGGGACTTTTGAGGCATATAGAGGAAGTACCCTCCAAAGAGATACTAGGGACTTTTGAGGCATATAGAGGAAGTACCCTCTAAAGAGATACTAGGGACTTTTGAGGCATAAAGAGGAAGTACCCTCCAAAGAGATACTAGGGACTTTTGAGGCATATAGAGGAAGTACCCCCCAAAGAGATACTAGGGACTTTTGAGGCATATAGAGGAAGTACCCCCCAAAGAGATACAAGAGACTTTTGAGGCATATAGAGGAAGTACCCCCCAAAGAGATACTAGGGACTTTTGAAATATAATTTATGAAAAAATATATGGACATTTATTATAAAAAATATGTGGTGCAAACAACACCAACAGAAAATTACATATATAGCACAAGCCAAATCATATGACATATATAAAACAAATGCAGATCCTTCAGTATTACGCCCAACGCGATCGAATGGGTGGTTGAATACAGATCAGTTACTCCTATTGGAAGAGATCGATCGATAAAGAAATCAATCATTTATCGAAGCATGTATGGCCACCATAAAATGATCAAAAGGGAAGTTAGTAGGTTAGTAAGACCTCATCTGGAATGTGCAGTTCAGTTTTGGGTACCAGTTCTCAAAAAGGATATTGGGGAACTGTAGAAAGTGCAGAGAAGGGCAAACTGATAAGAGGCATGGAGGAGCTCAGCTATGAGGAAAGATTAGAGGAACTGAATTTATTCACTCTTGAGAAGAGGAGAATAAGGGGGGATATGATCAACATGTTCAAATATATAAGGGGTCCATATAGTGAACTTGGTGTTGAGTTATTCACTTTACGGTCAACCCAGAGGACACTCCAAATACGGAAAGGTTTCTTCACAGTAAGAGCTGTGAAAATGTGGAATAGACACAGTCCAGAGGTGGTTCTGGCCAGCTCAGTGCTTTAAGAAAGGTCTGGATTCTTTTCTAAATGTACATAATATAACTGGATACTAACATTTATAGGTAAAGTTGATCCAGGGAAAATCTGATTGCCTCTCGGGGGATCAGGAAGGAATTTTTTCCCCTGCTGTAGCAAATTGGATCATGCTTTTCTGGGGTTTTTTGCCTTCCTCTGGATCAACTGTGGGTATAGGATTGTGTATATGGGATTGTTTGATATTATTTTTTATTTATTTTTATGGTTGAACTTGATGGACTTGTGTCTTTTTTCAACCTGACTAACTATGTAACTATGAAGGTATGGCTATTCAATTGTTTGCAAATTCGATCATTTTTCTTGAATCACACATTGCACCGGTAAAAAAATCAAAGGGTGTATGGCCACCTTAAGACATTATATATCTTATATATCTACGCTAAATTGTCAAAAGTATTGGGACGCCTGCCTTTACACACACATGAGCTTTAATGGCATCCCAGTCTTAAGCCTCGTACATACGATCGGATTTTCGGCCGGGGATTGTGTGATGACAGACTGTGAAATCTAACCGTTAGTATGCTCCATCAGACAATTGTTGTCCAACTTTTGGCCAACAAATGTTGGATGGCAGGCTAGGCATAGTTATTTAATGGATCCTGTATGTATACAATATATTATATAATGGATCCTGTATGCATTTAATGCAATTATATAATGGATCCTGTATGTACACAATGTATTATATAATGTATCCTGTATTCACACAATGTATTATATAATGGATCCTGTATGTATACAATGTAAAATATAATGGATTCTGTATGTATACAATATATTATATAATGGATCCTGTATGTATACAATATATTATATAATGGATCCTGTATGTATACAATAGATTATATAATGGATCCTGTATGTATACAATATATTATATAATGGATCCTGTATGTAAACAATATATTATATAATGGATCCTGTATGCATACAATGTATTATATAATGGATCCTGTATGTACACAATGTATTATATAATGGATCCTGTATGTACACAATGTATTATATAATGGATCCTGTATGTACACAATGTATTATATAATGTATCCTGTATGTACACAATGTATTATATAATGTATCCTGTATGTACACAATGTATTATATAATGGATCCTGTATGTACACAATGTATTATATAATGGATCCTGTATGTACACAATGTATTATATAATGGATCTAGTATATAATACAATGTATCTTTTTTTTTCTATTCAAGACAAGAACAAAACACAGGGGTGGGCTGCAGAGTGATTGATCACTGTGATAGTCAATCAAAGGCTATCAAAGCAATCAGGTGATTTTGAACCAGGCCTCCCAGTTCCCAATTATTAGCACAGGACCCGGGGCTCTTGGTGAGAACCTGATCCCGGACCCGGGGCTCTCTGCCTATATATGTGGCCCCACAGATAAAGACCCACCTCCATGAGGCCGCATATAAGTGTACAGTCAGCGGTAAGGGGTTAAGAGATAAAATAACAAAAACAGACTTTTGCTGCGATATTCACCTTGCTTTTCTGAGACTTTACTTGCAGTACTTTTTTGTGCCACTAGAAGTCCTCAGTCTGATGGCCAGAATTTTTTAACCTGAGCTGTCCTGGGCCCGCCCATAGCCTGTTACTGGACAGTGAAAGGAGAAGCAGGACAGTGGTTGGCTCATCTCTATGTCACTCTGCTCTCTCCTCCTACCAGCATGCTTCTTGTTAGCACGCAAACTGATTGGCTCCTTGTGCTGCTGCTTTCTTGTCCCTGCTGTGCAAGAGCTGCAAGAGGTTGATCCCCCTATCACATACTGCTTGCATTTTAAAAATACATTTAATTCTGTATTAACCGGTTCCCGACCGGCTCACGCAGATATACTGTGCCAGAATGGCTCTCCTGGGCGAAACACCTTATGGGTACGTCCTTCCCCTTTTCAGCCACCAGAGGGCGTGAGCCGCTGCACGGCGGAGGACCCAATGCGCGCGGCCTCGATCGCTGCCGGCCACACACGATCGCGTGCACGAGCGCCAACATGGGGATTTGTTTGTGTGTAAACACACAAATCCCTGTGCTGTCAGAGGAGAGTAGACATGTTGTTTGTTCCTAGTAAGTAGGAACAGCGATATGTCTCCTCTCCTACTCAGTCCTATCCCCATACAGTTAGAACACGCTAAGGGAACACACATTTAACCCCTTGATCGCCCCCTAGTGTTAACCCCTTCCCTACCAGTGACATTTACACAGTAATCAGTGCATTTTTATAGCACTGTTAGCTGTATAATTTTCAGTGGTCCCAAAAATGTGTCAAAAGTGTCCGATCTGTCCATCGCAATGTCGCAACACCGCTAAAAATCGCAGATCACTGCCATCACTAGTAAAAAAAAAAAAATGCCATAAAAATACCCTAAATCTTTCCCATATTTTGTAGACGCTATAACTTTTGTGAAAACCAATCAATATACACTTATTCATGATTTTTATTTTTTTTTTACCAAAAATATGTAGAAGAATACATATTGGCCTAAACTGATGAAGTATTTTTTTATTTTTTTATTTAGGGGATATTGTAGTATTGTTTTTTTTTCCAAAATTGTCGCTCTTTTTTTGTTTATAGCGCAAAGAATAAAAACCACAGAGGTGATCAAATACCACCAAAAGAAAGCTCTATTTGTGGGAAAAAAGGACGCAAATTTCGCTTGGGTACAGTGTTGCATGACCGCGCAATTTTCAGTTAAAGCGACGCAGCGCCGAATTGTAAAAAGTGCTCTGGTCAGGAAGGGGGTAAAATCTTCCGGGGCTGAAGTGGTTATTGTGTACAGAGCTACATTAGTTTGCGTCTTTTTATCTGCTTAGAGGTCTGGATGGGGTGTGGAAGGTTTAGAGCCATGGTGGGTAACTTTTTTTTTTATATAGGGGGCTTCCACTGTATGCTCCCTACAGCCCCCCTTTACAAAAAACTACTGTCTGAATGGGCACCAAGGGCCAAATGATAAGTGCCAAAAGGCCACGGGTTGGGTACCAGGGGGTTAGAGGCTTTGTTTGTCTTTTCCCGCGCTACCTGAGTTGTGCAATAAGAGATAGTTTGGTTGCAGCAAACACCAACAGGGGTCAAACACCACACAAGAAAAATTTTAAAAAATAAAAATAAAAAAAATATAAAAAAATGTAAAAAAAATTTTAAGAAATATGTTAAAAATTAAATTAAAAAAAATGAAAAAATGTTAAAAAATTAAATAAAAAAAATGTAAAAAAAAAAAAGTTTGACGCAATACAGCACATTGATTACCAGCACCCTACCCTGAAGACTTTTTTTAATTTTAAATTTTGAACTTTTATATTTATTTTATTTTCTTTGAATGTTTATTCCATCAAGTTTTTTCCATTTGTACTTGCACTTTATTACGTGAAGTTTCACGGATTTTTATGTATGAATTATTGCACGGCAGATTTTATATTTGATTGCAGTTCATTTCTGTTATTGGAATCTATGATACTTGTATACTTACCTGTATGTTTATGATTCTGTATACCTAGCACTTTATTGATCACATTAGCACTTTTATTTTGGAGCGCAGCACCATATATTGGTATGTTTGGCTTTTACTACTGCTGTGCCCCCCCCCCTCCCTTTCCCCACTAGGGAGATTTCACCTGACTTCCTGTTTCAGAGACTTAACAGGAAGTGAGAAAATATCTCCCAAATGCAAAGGGGTAACCCATGCTTTGCCACTTATCACAGGTGTCTCCATTGGAAAATTTCACCTCTGCTCTTGTTCTGATGACATCTTATGCCGCGTACATACAAGCGGAATTTCCGTCGGAAAAATCTTGGATGGTTTTTCCGCGCAAGCTTGGCTTGCATACACACGGTCACACAAAAGTTCTCTGAACTTTCGACCGTCAAGAACGCGGTGACGTACAATACTACGACGAGCCGAGAAAATGAAGTTCAATGCTTCCGAGCATGTGTCGAATTATTTCCGAGCATGCATGATTTTTTGTGCGTCCGAATTGCATACAGACGATCGCATTTTCGGATAGGAACCTTTTTCGACCGAAAAATAGAGAACCTGCTCTCAATCTTTTGCTGGCTGGAATTCCGCCAGCAAAAGTCCGATGGAGCATACACACGGTCGCAATTTCCGACCAAAAGCTCACATCGGACTTTTGCTGGCGGAATTTCCGCTCGTGTATACGGGGCATTACGCTCTGTTCACACCTCGCATTTCCATGCGTCGCGTTTAGGGTAGCCCATTCATTTCAACGAACTGCGCGAGAAATGCGAAAAACCCATTTTTAACATCACGCCATATCAAAACGCATCGTATTGCATTGCCGCGCTTTAACAAGATGCGTGGGGTTGCCATTTATTGGCACGGCGATTATGGTCCCAGTAATCCTTTGCTACTCCGTCCCAAAACTAGAGGAACGTTTTTGGCTGCAGTTTCACTTGGGCAGTCACGTCTTTTGGCAGCAAAGAGTACGAGCCGCTACCGGCAGCCGCGCCGCTGAGACCCGTTGTAAGTTTAGCCGACCTGCGCCCCCCTATCCACATGGGCAACGCTTTCAGGGCAACTGTACTAAGAACAGATCACCTCGCCCCCCGCTGAGCGGACTCCCCCGTACAGTTGTACAGTCCAAGTACATTATCATAAGACCCGTTACTGAATTATTTGGAGCTCGCTGTCCCGGGGCTCTGAGCATTTGCGGCAGGATAGACTGACATCTCCTGGCCGAAACCGAGAACTGGCCGCTCACATGTAACACGCTCCAAAAAGGAGACCGGCAAACGCAGAGTCTATATATATATATATCCAAACCCAACAACACCATGTGTAATACATTGCAGCTTACCAATCCTTAAATGTGCCCTTTTCCCTTTATTTTCACCTTCCTGTCCTACAACAGCCACCCAGCATACTATATCTAGGAGGAGCAGCATTGTTAACCTAGGACTGGACTACAGAACACCTCCCCCCTCTTCTCTTCTACATACCATGGGGGTAGGGGTTCTGTAGTCCACGGAGAGAACTGGAAACACTGTTACTGATAAAGCCCCGTACACACAATCAGACTTTCCAACGGGAAATGTGTGATGTCAGGCTGTTGGCAGAAAATTCGACCGTTTGTGCGCTCCATCGGACAATTGTTGTCGGACTTTCTGCCAACAAATGTTGGATGGCAGGTTTTCTAATTTTTCCGCGGACAAATGTCTGTTGTCGGATTTTCCGGGCGTGTGTACACAAGTCCGTCGGACAAAAGTCCAAAGTACAAACACGCATGCTCGGAAGCAAGGACGAGCCGGAAGCGGTCGGTCTTGTAAACTAGCGTTCGTAATGGAGAATTAATATTCGTGACGCGGCAAATTATGAAATCTGGAAATGCAGCGCACAATTCTCTTCTTCTTTAATGGGATAATAATGAAGCTGCTTTGCTGGTGATACTGATGGAGTTATTGCAAACTAATTTTCAAAGGCTTTTTTTTCTAGTGATATCAAGAATAATATTATTATGTGTCGTGGACATTGGCTGCAAGGACCTTTTTCTGTCCACATTCACCCTGTTATTTGGTATTTCTATATTAATCTTTTATTTTTTTGAACTTGCCCAAAGAATATTCTCAGTTGTTTATTCTGAACAATACATGACTCTTGAAAGAGCTGATCACATTAACCTGCAGAGACGAACTGTCTGGTCACCAGGTCTGCCTTAAGTGTTGTGTTAATTAACATGTTAATTATATTATTGTCTTTTAAGTTTTTTGCTAGAGGGGAGGGGGGGAGTGTCCATGAGTCAGCCCTACCTCGTTATCTAACCCCTTGTGTTAAATGTGTATAAAAAGGCTGTGTTCTGCCCAATAAAGCAGTCAAGATTCTACAAGCTATTATCGACTAGACTTGTATGTACTGCAGCTATAATATTATATCTGTCTGATGATCATACGGGAGGAAGCGGTGTTATTGACGGAGGCACTCAGTGGAGTGTGGGATTGGATCCGTCACAATTGGTGGCAGCAGTGGGATGCTTCCTCTTGCCTAGGCTCACCCAAATCACCACCGGGACCCCCTGCTCCTAACAGCAGATGGAACATCACTACGCCAGACTCAAGCGCAGCACCTTGAAGGATCTCTTGGAAGCCCGTGGAAAAGTCTCCAGCAACAAATCCAAAACGACTCTCATCACCGAACGAATGGAGATTGACCAGGCCAGCAACCCACCAGCAGACACCTCAGAGGCGACAGAGTTCCAGCGTGACGTCCAGTGGCGACTGGCCTTGTATGGTACTCACCCCCCGCAGGAGGTTATCAGTCAAGTGTTACGAGAGGTGTCCCAGCTGCGAATGGCTCAACTCCAGCGGGACCAAGGAGCGTCAGTTATGTTCAACCGGGAATCTCCAGCGGCCCGCAAAAAGCTACCCTATGCCGCCTTCCGCATGTTTCAAGATGGTGAAGATGAGATGGATGTTTACCTGCAAATGTTTGAGCGGCAATGCGGTCTCCAAGGTGTCAATAAAGCAGATTGGGTCACGCTCCTGGTCAGCCGTCTCACAGGAAGGGCTGCAAAGGCGTACAATAATGTCCCTGATGAGATCAGCCAGGACTATGACCGGGTAAAAGAAAGACTATTGGCTCGCTTCGGCATTACTCCAGAGGCACACCGTTTGAGGTTTCACAACCTCCGCCGAAAGGAGAGAGAGCCTTACACAGAATGGGCTCATCAAATGACCCGAGCAGCGGAGAGTTGGATGACCAGGCGCCAAGCTGTTACCATGGCAGATGCGCTCCAGCTAATCCTCCTGGAACAATTCTACGATCATACCCCACATGAGGTTAGAGACTGGGTAAAGGATCGGCGGCCCGTCACAGTAGATGAAGCTGCCACCCTAGCTGACCAATACGTGGATTCAAGGCGGACTGTACAACCAGAGCCTAAGACCCCAGCTCGGCCTGTCCCCAACATTCCACGGAGCGTTGCCCCTCCACACCAGCCGTTGATCCCCGGCCCCACTCAGCTACCATCTTCACGAGGAAAAGGGGACCTCTGCTACAGATGCAACCAATCAGGGCATGTTAGGAGGTATTGTCCGCAGAATGTTTCCCAGGACGCGCGGAACAACAGGCCCCTTGGACCTGCCCGGGCTGCTGCACACTGTCTGGAGAGAGATGATGTGACTTACCCAAGCGAGGAGAATATTGGAATTCTACATGAGGCAGACCCTGTGCAAGCTGCCACTACAGATAATCGTTTGCACCATCGACAAGCCGTGTGGATTAATGGTCGGGCTGCCCAGGGACTGCGGGACACGGGAGCTACTATTACCCTGATACAGTCCCGAATGATAAACCCGGCAGAGCAGACGGGACGGTCTGTGGCTGTGCGGGTGGCCGGGGGAAATGTTATGCGGGTCCCCACTGCCAGGGTTCACCTTGATTGGGGTTCGGGGGCCAAAGAAGTGGAAGTGGGAATAATGCAGAACTTACCTGCAGAGGTTTTGTTGGGCAACGATTTGGGACGTTTAAATTCAGCCTTCTCCCTGGATGTATCCCCGGAAGCCTATCCTGTTACCACCCGCCAGCAAGCCCGGATGGAGGTGCGCTCCCTCGAGGACGGGACCCAGGTAAGACCTGTCACCCCTGACCTAGACTGTACTACCCCAACTAACCCTATCCCGACTTGGGCTTCTCCCCAAGAATTTGCTCAGGCAACTCTTAGCGACCCTTCCTTAGCTAGCTATAGGGAAAGAGCAGGATTGGACCCTGGGGGGTTGGAGAGGGAGCGAATAGAGTGGGTCCAGGGATTACTCTATCGGGTTAATGAGGGAAAGACAGCCTCCCATTCACCCAAGCGGCAGCTGGTTGTGCCGCAGAAATATCGTCATGACCTGCTGCGCATTGGGCATGACATACCCTTAGCTGGACACCTGGGGATGTCCCGGACCCTCCACCGTCTGACTCAGTCGTTTTTTTGGCCAGGGATTACAGGGGATGTCCGACAGTATTGCCGGACCTGTGACACATGCCAGCGGGTGGGTAAGCATGGGGGCCCGCTGAAAGCTCCCCTACACCCTTTACCGATCATTGATGAACCCTTTAGCCGTGTTGCCGTAGACCTGGTTGGACCATTGCCCAGACCTAGTCCTTCTGGGAAGAGATATATCCTTACTGTGGTGGATTATGCCACCCGGTACCCAGAGGCCATTCCCCTGGCAAATATCCATGCAGAAACTGTGGCTGATGCTTTGCTCCAGATCTTTGCCAGGGTGGGTTTCCCTCGGGAAATCATCTCTGACCAGGGGACCCAGTTCACTGCTGAGCTCACTCAGCAGTTATGGAGGCTCTGCGGGATAAAGCCCCTACAGAGCTCTCCCTATCACCCCCAGACCAACGGACTGTGTGAGAGGTTCAATGGAACACTGAAACAGCTGCTTAGGACATTTGCAACCTCTCACAGGGATTGGGAGAGATATCTGCCACACCTTCTCTTCGCTTATCGGGAGGTGCCGCAGGAATCTACCGGGTTCTCCCCATTTGAGTTACTGTATGGGAGGCGGGTGAGGGGGCCCCTAGATCTAGTCAGAGCCCACTGGGAAGGGGGAATTGATCCCCAAGGGTCCTCTATCGTAGCATACGTTCTGGAGTTTAGGGACAGACTGAAGGAGCTCACAGACACTGTCCAGGAGAACCTTCGGGCTGCCCAAAGGCGGCAGAAACGATGGTACGATCGTACTGCTCGGAACCGCACTCTGGAGGTTGGGCAGAAGGTTCTTGCCCTCAGACCAACCAAGCAGGACAAGTTACAGGCCACTTGGCAGGGACCTTACCGGGTTGTGGCAAAGCTCTGTGACACAACCTACCTAGTGGCTAAATGTTCGGATGAAAGAGTCCGACGGACCTTTCATGTAAACATGTTGAAAGCATACTGGGAAAGATCAGGAGAGGTAGCCGCTATATGTGCTCCAGCTGTGGAAGATTCTGAGAATCTTCCCCTGCTGGTGCTCCCGGAGCTAAATAGAATTACTGCAGGGATAGAGATGATAAAGCTTGACGACCAGCTAGGGCCGACGCAGAGAGAACAAGCTAGACAGGTCCTTAGTCAGAGAAGGGAAATGTTCTCCACAGTCCCCCGGTACACTACTATGGCAGTGCACCGTGTGGAGACCCCAGGACAACTGCCGCTAAGACAGGCGGCTTACCGGATACCTGACGCAGTGAGAGAGGGGATGCGTCATGAGATTAAGGAGATGCTTGAATTGGGAGTCATTGAGCCATCCAGCAGCCCCTGGGCTTCCCCGGTGGTCCTTGTACCGAAGCGGGATGGCACAACTCGCTTCTGTGTAGACTACCGCAGATTAAATGAGTGCACCACCACTGATGCTTACCCTATGCCCCGGGTCGATGATCTGTTAGATCGCATTGCTCGGGGAAAATTCCTGACAACCCTTGACCTATGCAAAGGATACTGGCAAATTCCTCTGGATGCGGAATCTATTCCGAAATCGGCGTTCATTACCCCATTTGGCTTATACCAGTCTAAAGTAATGCCATTTGGGATGAAGAATGCACCGGCGACTTTCCAGAGGATGGTAGACCAACTCCTCGATGGCCTCCAGGACTATGCTTGTGCATATCTGGACGACATTGCGATCTACAGTGATACCTGGGAGGACCATCTGGTTCATCTGGGTGTCCTGCTAGACCGCATCAAGGCTGCAGGACTAACCCTTAAGCCAGAGAAATGCAGCATAGGGATGTCCGAGGTACAGTACCTTGGACATCGAGTAGGCAGTGGACAACAACAACCTGAGCCTGCTAAGATTGAGGCCGTTGCCAAGTGGCCGACCCCCCGTACTAAAACCCAGGTCCTGGCGTTCCTCGGCACAGCTGGGTACTATAGGAAATTTGTCCCGCAATATAGTTCCATTGCTAAGCCCCTGACAGACCTGACTAAGAAGCACCTTCCCCGACAGGTACTGTGGTCCCCTGAGTGTGAAGCTGCCTTCCAACAATTAAAGAATGCACTAACTTCAGCTCCTGTTCTAGCTGCCCCTGACCCAACCAAACGTTTTTGTGTCCACACAGATGCCTCTACATTCGGGCTGGGGGCAGTACTGAGCCAAGTAGGACCTGATGGCGGTGAGCACCCAGTGGCCTACATCAGTCGGAAGCTGCTACCCAGGGAAGTCGGTTATGCAGCCGTGGAGAAGGAGTGTTTGGCGCTGGTGTGGGCTCTCAAGAAATTCCAACCTTATCTCTACGGACGATCTTTTACGGTGCTCACCGACCACAATCCATTAATCTGGCTTAATCGGGTCTCCGGGGATAATGGACGTTTGTTACGATGGAGCTTGGCACTGCAGCCCTACAATTTTACCATACAGTATCGGCCAGGAAAGCAGAATGGGAACGCTGATGGACTTTCCCGGCAAACGGAACTATAAAACTCTCCCGGACAGCCCCAAGCTGACCCGTGGTGGATCTAGTTGGGTCTGCCGGACTATGGGACAGGGGGGGGGGCACTGTCGCGGACATTGGCTGCAAGGACCTTTTTCTGTCCACATTCACCCTGTTATTTGGTATTTCTATATTAATCTTTTATTTTTTTGAACTTGCCCAAAGAATATTCTCAGTTGTTTATTCTGAACAATACATGACTCTTGAAAGAGCTGATCACATTAACCTGCAGAGACGAACTGTCTGGTCACCAGGTCTGCCTTAAGTGTTGTGTTAATTAACATGTTAATTATATTATTGTCTTTTAAGTTTTTTGCTAGAGGGGAGGGGGGGAGTGTCCATGAGTCAGCCCTACCTCGTTATCTAACCCCTTGTGTTAAATGTGTATAAAAAGGCTGTGTTCTGCCCAATAAAGCAGTCAAGATTCTACAAGCTATTATCGACTAGACTTGTATGTACTGCAGCTATAATATTATATCTGTCTGATGATCATACGGGAGGAAGCGGTGTTATTGACGGAGGCACTCAGTGGAGTGTGGGATTGGATCCGTCACATTATGCTTTTTTTTTTTTTTATTTGGGCAGGTTACCATAACACTATTATCACGTAGTTTGTAAGATCAAAGTCCCTTGTCAATTTTACATTGTACTTTTTTAAATGTAACTGCCTACTCCCAAACTGTCATTTGAAGTAAAACACACAGCCAAGTATTATTCTACACAATTTTTATTGGGCATTAAAAAAAGAAAACAATAAAAATTAGACATGCTATCTGCCAATAGAACTTAACCAAAAAAGTGCATTCTATGCATCCAAAAATATAGAAAATATAACAAATCAAATCATTATTATTCAACCAAAAAATAATGTCAAAGCAATAACTCCAGGGCCAATAATAAATAACATGTTATATCCGTTGATTCCGCAACATGTCTGGTTGATGAACGGCCGTTCAGAAACGAACTGAAAAGCGCGAAAAGAAAAGCACGAATCAACACTCACCAAACTTCTACTAACACAAAATTAGCAGAAGGAGCCCAAAGGGTGGCGCTAAAGAGCTGAAAAACCACGTAGTACATCGCTACGTTCGTAATTGTTGGCCAACAATTGTGTGGCGATGTGTATGCAAGACAAGTTTGGGCCAACGCCCTTCGGACAAAATTCCACGGTTTTGTTGGCGAACAATCCGATCGTGTGTACGAGGCTTAAGAGTGCAGCACAGACAACGAGCTCAGGAAGTCTTGTCTTGAAATCTTGTCATCAGATGACAAGATTTATGGCTGAATTACCAGGTATTCGTTTTTTTGCATTTATGATATATATATATATATTATATATATAATTATTATACCAACATAATTATTATTATTAATAATAATTATTATTATTAATTATAATAGAATCTATTAATACATGTATTATATTATTATTCTTAGATTATTATTCATATTATTATTACATTTATTATTATATACAGTGCCTTTAAAAAAGTATTCATACCCCTTGAAAATTTACACATTTTGTCATGTTACAACCAAAAGCGTAAATCTTTTTTTATTGGGATTTTATGTGATAGACCAACACAAAGTGGCACATAATTGTGAAGTGGAAGGAAAATGATAAATGGTTTTCAAAATATTCTACAAATAAATATGTGAAAAGTGTGACGTGGATTTGTATTCAGCCCCCTTTTACTCTGATACCCCTAACTAAAATCTGGTGGAACCAATTGCCTATAGAAGTCACCTAATTAGTAAATAGAGTCCACCTGCGTGTAATTTCATCTCACTATAAATACAGCTGTTCTGTGAAGCCCTCAGAGTTTGTTAGAGAACCTTTGTGAACAAACAGCATCATGAAGGCCAAGGAACACACCAGACAGGTCAGGGATAACGTTGTGGAGAAGTTTAAAGCAGGGTTATATTATAAAAAAATAACTTTGAACATCTCACAGAGCACTGTTCAATCCATCATCCGAAAATGGAAAGAGTATGGCACAACTGCAAACCTACCAAGACATGGCCGTCCACCTAAACTGACAGGCCGGGCAAGGAGAGCATTAATCAGAGAAGTGGCCGAGAGGTCCATGGTAACTCTGGGGGAGCTGCAGAGATCCACAGCTCTGGTGGGAGAATCTGTCCACAGGATAACTATTAGTCGTGCTCTCCACAAATCTGCCCTTTATGAAAGAGTGACAAGAAGAAAGCCATTGTTGAAAGGAAGCCATAAGAAGTCCCATTTGCAGTCTGTGAGAAGCCATGTGGGGGACACAGCAAACATGTGGAAGAAGGTGCTCTGGTCAGATGAGACCAAAATTGAACTTTTTGACCTAAAAGCAAAACGCTATGTGTGGCGGAAAACTAACACTGCACATCACCCTGAATACACCATCCCCACTGTGAAACATGGTGGTGGCAGCATCATGTTGTGGGGATGCTTTTCTTCAGTAGGGACAGGGAAGCTGATCAGAGTTGATGGGAAGATGGATGGAGCCAAATACAGGGCAATCTTAAGCCGCGTACACACGAGCGGAATGTCCAACAGAAAAAGTCAGACGGAAGCTTTTCATCGTCTATTCCAATCCTGTGTATGCCTCATCTGACTTTTTTTTTCGAAAATTCTGACGGACCTAGAAATAGAACACGTTCTAAATATTTCTGACGGAACCAATTCCTATCGGGAAAACCGCTCGTCTGTATGCTGTTCCGACGGACCAAAACCAATGCATGCTCTGAAGCAAGTACTAGACGGAAGCTATTGGCTACTGGCTATTGAACTTCCTTTTTCTAGTCCCGTCAAAAGTGTTGTACGTCACCGCGTTCTGGACGGTCGGACTTTGGTTTGACCGTGTGTAGGCAAGACCGCTTGAATGGAATTCTGTCGGAGTTTCGTCGGAGAAACCTTCGGAGTTTGTTCCGACGGCAAAACCGGTCGTGTGTACGCGGCATTAGAAGAAAACCTGTTAGAGTCTGCAAAAGACTTGAGACTGGGCGGAGGTTCACCTTCCAGCAGGACAACGACCCTAAACATACAGCCAGAGCTACAATGGAATGGTTTAGATCAAAGCATATTCATGGGTTAGAATGGTCCAGTCAAAGTCCAGACCTAAATCCAATTGAGAATCTGTGGCAAGACTTGAAAATTGCTGTTCACAGACGCTCTCCATCCAATCTGACAGAGCTTGAGCTATTTTGCAAAGAAGAATGGGCCAAAATGTCCCTCTCTAGATGTGCAAAGCTGGTAGAGACATCCCCAAAAAGACTTGCAGCTGTAATTGCAGTGAAAGGAGGTTCTACAAAGTATTGACTCAGGGGGGCGCCATACAAATGTACCCCACACTTTTCACATATTTATTTGTAAAAAAAATTTGAAAACCATTTATAATTTTCCTTCCACTTCACAACTATGTGCCACTTTGTGTTGGTCTATCACATAAAATACCAATATTCTTCTTCTTATTATTATTATTATTCAGTATTTATATAGCGCCAACAGTTTGCACAGCGCTTTACAACATGAGGGCAGACAGTACACTTACAATACAGGAGGGATCAGAGAGCCCTGCTCATTAGAGCTTACAATTTAGAAGGGAGGGTCAAGCGGAACAATAATAAAAATTCATTACGTTTTTTGATGGTAACCTGACAAAATGTGGAAAATTCCAAGCGGTATGAATACTTTTTCAAAGCACTGTAAATGTGTGTGTGCACTTATTTATTTATATATATTTATATTTAATTATTATTATTATTATTATTATTATTATTATTATTTTATATATATTTAATTATTATATATAATTATTTTTCATTATTATATAGTTCTGATAGTATAATATAATTCATTATAGTAATAGTTCTATCAATGTAATATAATTAATGCATTAATTATGATATTTTTATTATATCATATATTAATACATATATTAATACATATCATATATTAATACAATTATTATTATATTATATTATTATTATTATTATTATTATTATTAATAATAATATATATATATCTATATCTATCACGCAGGTGCGACTTTCACGCGACTTTTGAGGGTTGACATTAAAGTCTATGACCCTCAAGTTGCATGAAAGTCAGACCAAAGGAGTGCACTACTTTAACAGGTACATATATGATCGGAACTCATTGGGTAACATGGGGTGCGAATTTGGGGTCCAAAGTCGCATGAGAAGTCGCACAAGTGTGAATGGGGCCTTAAACACTAAAAATCACTGCTCCCACCAAACTAATTTTTTTTTTTTCTTCCATACATATTCTCCAAGGCAGTGCCCATCCCCCCATGACCAGGGCCAGGGCAGGGGGTGGGCAGGAGGGACGAGTGCCCTGGGCACTATAGTATCATGTGAGGTGAGGGGTGCTGCGAGAAGATTGGGGAAGGGAATCTGTGTTGGGAGGGGGAATTAGGGGGGTGGTAAGGGATAATAATTGTTCTAGGAGGGGGATTTTTTGTTTTTGATTTGTGTTGGAAGACGGGATGGGGGAGGAGGATTTGTATTAGGAGGGGGGATTTGAGGAGAGGTTGTGCTAGAAGTGGTGAAATCAAAGAGGGGGAGGGGAATTGTGCTAGAAGGGACATTTTCTTGGGGGGGGGGGGGGGGGGATTTGTGTTAGTAGTGATGATTGGTGAGCATTTGTGCTGGGTAGGGAATTTAGAGTGGGGGGGGGGAATTTGAGGGGTAGAGGATTTGTGCTAGGTGGGGTGATTTTTTTTGAGGGTGGCATTTGTTTTGGGGGCATTTTGGGGATGGGGGGGATTTGTGCTGGGAGAGGGATTTGGAGTGGGGGGCGGGTATGTATACCCGGAGGAGAAATTTAATGGGTAGAGGATTTGTGCTAGGAGGGGTGATTTTTTTTGAGGGTGGCATTTGTTTTGGGGGGATTTGTGCTGGGAGAGGGATTTGGAGTGGGGAGGGGGGGGAGTATGTATACACGGAGGACAAATTTGAGGGGTAGAGGATTTGTGCTAGGACGGTTGATTTTATTTGAGGGGGACATTTGTTTTGGGGGGATTTTGGGGATGTGAGGGAGATTTGTGCTAGGAGAGGGATTTGACGTGGGGGGGATATGTATACCCGGAGCAGAAATTTGAGGGGTAGAGGATTTGTGCTAGGAGGGGTGATTTTTTTGAGGGGGGGCATTTGTTTTGGGGGGATGGGGGGTGGTATTTCAGCAGGGATGTGTATTTGTACAGGGCGAAGCGGGAATCTATGCTTAGGAGGTAAGCATGTAGATTAGTGCCCAATTTTTTTTTGGGGGGGGGGATTTTTTTTTGCTGACACATAATGCTCACACATCTTGGGGGGAGGGGTGGGGTTTGGGGTGCAGACATGTTTTCTCTGGGCTCTAGATGCCCCAGCATTGCCCATGACGATCCCTTGCCTGTTAGCCTAGAGAATGGCCAGAACTGATTTTTCACATTCGGCTCCCTTTGACTTCAGTAGGTTTGGATTGGGCACCGATCGGTAGTCATGTTCCCCCAACTCACCCAAAACCCAACCAAACGGTCTGATCCCTACTCTTTATTCATTATTTATAATTGATGTGTTCCTGTGAATTTTACTAACGTTCATGTTATGCAATCACTTCTTCATTATCCTCGTTATCTATTCATTATCTAGACATTTAATCTTCTGATCGGCGTTTATTCCCTCCCCCCCCCGGAAAATGATGCGGTGACTATATTGCGGCGGAGTGACACCCCGCGTGTCGGGCGATACGAGCGAACAAACCTGTAATTTAACACTTTACAGCTGTCAAAGCGCTTCGTAAACATTTCACCGAGACCGGCGCGTAGGCGAGAGCGAACGTTCGGATTACACTTTTATCCTGGAAATAGTTCCTCCAGTAGAAATTCGGACGGCAACGCCGGCTCCAACCAAAACATTTTTTTTTTTTTGGGGGGGGGGGGGGGGGGGTTGGATTATGTCACAGCCTTCCCATTCAAAGAATGCAACTGTACGCATCTTCAATGTTAAAGCTGCATAGGAAGAAGAAAAAAAACGACGCTTGCGGTGGGGCTCCCCTAGCTACTTGCCGACCAGCCGCCGTCATTATTCTGCAGCAGGTTGTCTCTATTACGCGAATCGCTGTAGCTTATGTAAAAGATACAGTGGGCGCCCGTGGCGGGGGGGGGGTGCCGATGCGCGTGAGCGATGGCCGCGATGTCCGCTGGCCACCCCGCGATCGCTGCACAGAGAGCCAGAACGGGGATCTCTCGATGCAAACAAACGGATCCGCCGTTCTGTCAGGGGAGAGGAGACACATCTGCAGTTCCTAGTGATCAGGAACAGCGATCTCTCTCCTCCTCCAGTCAGTCCCCTCCCCCCTCACAGTTAGAAACACCTCCCTAGGGATCATTTAACCCCTTGTTCGCCCCCTAGTGTTAACCTCTTCCCTGCCAGTGTCATTTATACAGTAATCAGTGCATTTTTATAGCTCTGATCGCTGTATAATTATCAATGATCCCAAAAAAATGTCCGATGTGTCCGCCGCAATGTCGCAGTCCCGCTAAAAATCGCAGATCGCCACCATTACTAGTAAAAAAATTAAATAATAAAAACGCCATAAATCTATCCCCTATTTTGTAGACGCTAAAACTTTTGCACAAACCAATCAATATACGATTATTGGGGGGGGGGGGGATATTTATTATAGCAAAAAGTGAAAAAAAAATATTGCTTTTTTTTCAAAATTGTCGCTCTTTTTTTATTTTTAGCGCAAAAAATAAAAACCACAGGGGTGATCAAATACCAACAAAAGAAAGCTCTATTTGTGGGAAAAAAAAGGATGTCAATTTTGTTTGGGTGCCATGTTGCACGACCTCCAAATTCTCAGTTAAAGCGACTCAGTGCCGTATCGCAAAAAATGGCCTGGTCAGGAAGGGGGGTAAATCCTTCTGGTTCTTTACGTGGCTAGGGTTAAAGTGGTTGTAAACTTCCGAAATGAAATATGAACAAAGCATCTCCCTCTATAGTGTGTACTTGTCTCAGTCCAGAGCACTAAGTGTCATTTCTGTCTGATGCTTCGTTCCTCTGCAATCAGCATGAGTCCCTGCTCACAGGTTTTCCTGACACAAAGCGGTGAAAAGGTGACAGGGGAGGGAGCTCCAGCACACAGCCTGTGGTTGACAGCCTTAGCTCTGTTCCTGTGTGAAAGAGGGGGGGGGGTTGTCCCTTCCCTCCAATCAGCTATCACTGAGCTCTGCAAAATGTAACTTCAGCTCCCTGCCTCCTGCTTTCTGAAAGCTCAGACAAGCTTTATTAATTCTGCACTTTGAACAGATGTAGAGAAGAGAAGACTGTAGATAACCGCTTCTGAGCCGCCCACCGCACATATACTGAGACAGGGCGGCCCGGCTGCTCGAAACAACATACCTGTACGTTGTTTGCTTCTTTCGGGTATGGGGCATGTGACAGCCCCCGGTTCCCCGCTCCCACTGTGATTGAGTGTCTGGCGATCGTTCGTAGAGAGGCAAACAACGATAAAAAAGGCAGATCTCAATTCTGTTAGTGGGGAAGAGGGAGATCTTGTGTTCCTGCTAAGCAGGAACACGGATTCCTGTTTTCCCCCAGTCAAACCATCCTCCACACAGTTAGTAATCACTTCCAGGGAACACATTTAACCCCTTGATCGCCCCTGATGTTAAACCCTTCCCTACCAGTATCATTAGTACAGTGACAGTGCATTTTTTTTCAGCGGAGCCACACCAGTGCCCATTAATGCAGCATGATCAGTGCCCATCAGCGCAGCCACACCAGTGCCCATTAATGCAGCCACACCAGTGCCCATCAGCGCAGCCACACCAGTGCCCATCAGCGCAGCCACACCAGTGCCCATTAATGCAGCCACACCAGTGCTCATTAATTCAGCCTGATCAGTGCCCATCAGCGCAGCCACACCAGTCCCCATTAATGCAGCCACACCAGTGCCTAATAATGCAGCCATACCAGTGCCCAATAATGTAGCCACACCAGTGCCCATTAATGCAGCCACACCAGTGCCCAATAATGCAGCCACACCAGTGCCCAATAATGTAGCCACACCAGTGCCCATTAATGCAGCCACACCAGTGCCCATTAATGCACCCACACCAGTGCCCAATAATGCAGCCACACCAGTGCCCAATAATGGAGCCATACCAGTGTCCATTGATGCAGCCTGAACAGTGTCTATCAGCACAGCCTCATAATTTCCCATCAATGTTAGTCCCCCCCAGTACCTGGTCTGCACAGCTTCTTCTACCTAGGTCCCGGGTGCAGTGCTTGTCCTGCAGGTGGTTCCTCTGGAGCTGGGAGCCCAGAAACCCGCTGTGCACTGCTGGTACATCTGGTCCTCTCCCTTCCTCCTGGACACCACAGAGCTGGGTGGAATTAAGAAGTGTAGAAATGGAGAAATTCCATTTTGCGCTCCACTTAGGTGGCAGCAATATGTAGAGGTAGCAATTCCACTTCTTTTCTTTTTTATATATACACATTTTTTATTTTTACACATTTTTTCCTATACATTTTGAAAACTGGGATACCCACTTATTTTGATCTCATTATTACCACACACATTTGCTTGATAGATATGGTGGCGCAGGGTCACCTACCGTTTCCTACCACAGAGCTGGGTAACTAGGGCTGGAGGAAACTGCGCGGGGGGCGAGGTGAGCAGGCGGGGATTTCCAAATACTGTCCACCAATCAGCGAATCTCCTCACTCCTTAGAGCTGTTTAGAAAAAAAAACTTCTCTGGGTCTCCCCTGTGTTTAGTGGGGGCCGGGGGACAGAAAGCAGACTATTTCATCACTTTCGGCTTTAGGCGGATTAATCCGCAGCAGCTTTCCTGGCCAGCTCCAGTGTACTGATATAGCACAGGCCGGCCTTCAACAGTTAATCTGCCCAAAGCCGAAAGTGATGAAATAGTCCGCTTTCTGTCCCCCGGCCCCTACTGAACACAGGGGAGACCCGGAGAAGTTTTTTTTTCTAAACAGCTGCACAGCGGGAGATTAGCTTATTGGTGGACAGGGTTTGGGAGTCCCCGTCCGCTCTACCTCCGCTGTCACTGAAAACAGCCCACTGAGCCATCGGTCCACCGGGAAACTTCCCGTAGTCCCGATGGCCAGTACATGCCTGGGCCTGGTATTGGGGGGACCCCATACCATTTTTTTCACAATGTTTTTATTGCCAGTAACATTCAGCTGTCAGTGGGGAATCACTAAGCTGATGACTCATCGGTTGTTAAGGACGCGAAGGCCACCCACTCCTTAGCAACCAGCTATTCACAGTTTCTTATAGAGGAAAAAAAAAGCAAAACACATGCGAAAACGCATCAAAATTGTGTGTTCTAAAATGCAAAATGTGCCAGAAAACCACATCTACCGCAACAACATAGATTTGAGCCTAGGGAAAAGGCTCAAGGTTTTTTACCTTCATGCATTCTATGCATGAAGGTAAAAAACCTTCTGTGTGCAGCGCCCCCCCCCCCCCAATACTTTCCTGAGCTCCATCCCGATCCAGTGATGTGCATGAGAGCCTCGGCTATCTGGGGACTCTCCCTCCTCATTGGCTTAGGCAGCAGTGGGAACCATTGGCTCCCACTACTGTCAAACATAGCCAGTGAGCCAATGAGGAGCCGAGCTTTGGCTCTGTGTGTGAGTGGACATGCGGAGCAGCGGCTCGGGAGCGAGTCTGCTTGGGTGCCCCCCAGAGCAAGCTGTTTGCTCTGGGGGCAATCAGCAGGAGGGAGGGGCCAGGAGTGCTTGCGGGGGACACAAGAAGAGGAGGATCTGGGCTGCTCTGTGCGAAACCACTACACAGGAGCAGGTAAGTATGTTTTTTGTTTTTTTTTTAAACACAGCCATTAATATCACTTTGAAGCTGAACTCTGGGCACAGAAAACAATTCAATGACATATATAATCTTCAATAGTCAGAAAGTATATTTATTCACTTTGTGTGCAACAAATGCCTTCACAAATCCAGATAGTACCCTGTAAAGCAGGGGAGACGTCATCACTGTGCTGTACATGACCTGTGCAGAGAGCAGAACTGTGGGAGGGGCTCAGCAGACTCCACCCACTACAGGCTGCCAGCAGAAAACTACAGGAGGGGGGTCGGAGACAAGACCAGTCACCCTGCACAAGGAGAGAGAGCGCAGCAGTGAGCGGTCTTTATTACAGAAAGCCCCACACTGGATTACTGCACAGATCTGGAAGAAATACACAGAGGATGTTCTCCCCCCTGAGCTGGAGAACATCCTCAGAACTTCTAAATGGTGACACCAAAATAGAGCCAAGTAGAGACCAATTGTTCATGTGGGGGGGGTTACCTTGGAGTTTATTACAGGGGGTAGATGATACAACAAAAAAGGGAGTTTAAACTATAACTAAAGACAAAACTTCTATTCGTTTTGGATAGAGTGGAGATGGATCAGAACACCCGTCGGATTTTCACCTTCTCTATTTGCCATGTTTACTATTATCATTAAATAAATATGATGTGTTGCATAAATCAAGTAGTGACAAAGTAACACATACAGTGAAAATATTAAAAAAATGTATATATACATATATGGATAAATCTTCATGAAAATTGCATATAGTCCAAAATATATTAAATCTTAAACTGCAACCAGGAAGTGTGGCTATAAACCACCAATGAAAAATAAATGTGAAAGTCCAAGTGATTAGCAAATTTTCATCCGTGAAAAATAAAAAGGAATCCACCACCAGAAATAGAAGGGGACACTTCTTACCGAATGGCCACGATCCCCCACTACAGAGGATCATAGCTCGCAGATACACCTTAACACTGGCAATGGGAACCCATATCAGCATCCACTAGAGGTCGTCACGCCATCAACATCAACAGTAAGCTCGTGGAGGAGGCGTACCATAAAACGAAAGATAGAACTCACATAGTGTAAAACCATATAGGATGTTTTATTCAGAACTCATAAAATGAACACTTACAATATTCCAGGAAATACAAAGCCTTAAGTCCGGTCCGTGGCCACGAACTCGGACAAACCCGTCCTGCTGGAATGGAGCACAGAATGGAGGTGACGTCAGCGCGTCATCTACCTCCGCCCTATGCGTTTCGTGACATCATCACGTCTTCCAGGGGCACGGTTATTTTTCTTTGCATTTACAATTGATGTTTCATTGTTAGAATTGCTGCTTCACTTACCATTACTTTATATACCCCAATATTTTTAAGCGCAGTTTTTCCTTATTTCTTCTATCTTACTATTATCATTGAATGTGAAAGAAAATTACAAGTTTTGACACCCCGGATTCCCTCACTTTGGAGACTTCTTCTCACTTCCTGTTTTGGCTATAGGACAGGAAGTGATGGGAAATCCCCCCAATGGGACATAGGAGGCAAAAGAAAAATTGATATGAGTTATAACTCTTCCTTACTTTATCCTAAATGGGAAAAAAAGCTTTGTCTTTAGTTAGAGGTTGTGGGTCTGGGACAGCAGGGTAGAGAAGGGCACAAAATAGCCTTAAAATGTACAATGTGTGTTATTTATTTGTCCCCTTGTTTGACTATATCTGAGCTTCTTCAGGTATCCAGCAAAGTACCATAACTGGAGGGAGGAGGGGAATGCAGGGCAACTTGCCTTGAAAAAAAAAAATGCCATGAAAATTTGATTGAAAATAGCTTTCCTGTGTATCAGCCATGGTGCCCAGAGAGCCGATCCATAGAATCACCAAGAGTCAGTTGGGATACAATGGAGATATACGTACATTGTTGAATCGTACTCTAGCTCTGGACATCAGTTAGTCAGCACATTGACTAACTAAATGATAAATGATAAAAAATGATGAGACAGAAATGTTGGAACCGGCATCTGCCACTATACTGGAGGTATCATTCTTGCCTTCCACTGTAGAAGCCATGTAGGTAAATCCAGGAAAAAATAATACATCCTGGATGAAACATAACAGACAGCAACCCAACCTATGAAATGCATTTAGTTTTCAACTCCAGCCAAAACCTATTTTCCAGTTTTGGAAAGAGGAAGGAGGGGTTCAAACCTCTGAGAACTTTTTATAGCAGTCACTACACTGAGGAGACTTTGTCTGACTTCCTATCTGTCTGATGGATCTCAGACTGGACTGTAAGTGAGGACAATCAGAACCGGAGTTGAGGGACATGCAACATTCAAAAGAAAAAGTCAAATGGAAAAGGTTGGAAATGCTGTATAGGTTTTAGTTGTCTTCTGATTCACCAATTACTGTCCCGCAGAACATTCGCTTCACCCAATTCACACAGAAGGACTTTTTTTTGTAAATAGATCCCTAAATGTCCTGAGTCTACCTACGTGGCTCTTTCAAAAAATTTTGAAACCCCATATCTGAAGGTGTCATCATTCTTGGGTGTTTGGGACAGCATAATGTCTACATCCAGTCCTTGCTGGGTGGACAAGGCAAGCATGGAATCATCCCCAACTGGTGGGATTCTTTCCGCCAATGGCCACCAATGAAACAACCTTCAATCACCATTGAATCTTTTAGTTATATCACAGACTTTTGTGATGAGCTATCTAAGGCTTTTGTTTACTGGCATTACTCTGGAGGTATCATTCCTTTCTTTCACTGTAGGACTCATGTACTCATGTAGGTAGATCCAGGAAAAAAACAGGACATCCGGCATAAAACATGGCCACCCCAACCTACCAAATACATTAAGTTCCAACTCCAGTCAAAACGTTTTTTCAGTTTCAGAGGAGACTTTTGTCTGACTTCCTATCTGTTTGATGGATCTCAGTCTGGACCGGAGGCGAGGGTAATCATAACTGAAAGTGTAGGACATGCAACATTGAAAAAAAAAAGTTTTACAGTCAAATGGAAAAGTTGGAAATGCTGTCTAGGTTTTAATTGTCTTCTGATTCTGTATTTACTGTCAGGACATTCATTTTGCCCAACTCACACAGTAGGACTTTTTTTATATAAACAGATCCCTAAATGTCCCAAATCTACCTACTTGGCTCTTTCAAAAAAACTTTGGAACCCGTATCTAAAGGTGTCATCATTCTTGGGTTCCTTAGGCAGCATAATGTCTCCATACAACCTTTACCGGATGGACAAGGCAAGCATGGCATCATCCCTAACTGATGGGATCCTTGCAGCCAATGGGCATTTATAAAAACAATCTTCAATTACCATTGCATCTTTTATTTCCAGACTTCTGTGACAGTTTACCCAGGACATTTGTTTACTGGCCTTACACAAGATGTATCATTCCTGCCATTCACTGTAGGAGCCATTCGGGAAAAAATATATGATATCCTGGATAAAACATGGCAACCCAACCTACCAAATGCACTAACTTCCAACTCCAGCCAAAACTTTTTTTTTTTGCAGTTTTGGATAGAGCGAGGCGTTTGATGGGCCTCAGACTGGATCAGAAGTGAGGGCAATTGAAGCCGAAATCGATGGACATGCAACATTGAAAAAAAAAAAAGTTCTCTAGTCTAATGGAAAACTTGCAAATGCTGTGAAGGTTTTAAATGTCTTCTGATTCTCAGATCATTTGTTTTGCCCAATTTAATTTTTTTTTTATATAAATAGATCCCTAAATGCTCTGAATTTACCTATTTGGCTCTTTCAGGTAAACCCATAATCATACATCCCAGGTATAGATCATGTAAGCAAATGTCTTAAGAGATAGCCAATCACAGAATTCACAGATAAAGGATAGGACTGAACAATTATGTTGCACTTGATATAAACAAGGTAGACACTCAAGAGAAGGATAATTCAATGGTTAACAAAAGCTCTAACCATGGAGAGTGTGAGATCCACCACGATCCATAGAGTCAGGACGCAGGCTATTATGTACAGAGCACAACAAATTAATCAGAAAGGATGTCCGTCTGGGGTGCCCAAGTATTGACCACAGGTCTCCTGGATGAAGGTTCACACACAAGATTTTTGATGAGAACTTTTGGACGAATGTCCGAAAAATCAGAGCGTTTGATAATGCCATCACTGACTCAACGCATTTCTTTAAAAAAAAAAATATATGGATCTGCAAACTTTCATTCAACTGGCATGCACGTGTTTCCTTTTTTACTATTGGATTTCGAGATGTACGGAAGTTATGTAACGTTTGTGTGTGCACAATGGAGAGATTTCCTCTCACTTCCTGTTGTGCCTGCAGAACAGGAAATGAAGGGAAAATTGCCCAAATAGTAAGTAGAGAAAAAATAAAATTGGTAGGGTTTTAACAATTTTTCTATTCAAATTCAAATGAAAAAAAAAATACTTTAAAGCTGATTTCAAAAAAGGATCAAAACTCCTGCAGAGTCTTAATTTTTTTAACATTTAATTACAATAGAAAAAAAAATGACCTTATTATGTGCTTTGCAGCAATTGTATTATTTGAAATAAAGCCATTCTGGTTAAGTATAACAGTGGGCAAAGAATCGTATCAAATGACCCCCTGTGACTTTTAAACTCCTTATCTCCCCCGTTCTCTACACTTGTACTAGTAAATATAATAATAGAAGTTTTCATCTGAATTAAATTACAATAAAAAAAGAAAGATTGCTTAATACTATGAACAATAAAAAAAACAAAGGAGCCTGCACCACTAAAGGGTTCAAGAAAAAAAAGGGACAAAGTAAACGATCTAACTACCAAAATTACCCGCTAAAAAAAAAATTCTGCACTGCTAAGAATAAATCCAAATAACATTTCAGAGAAAAGGTCAAATAACTATTTCTCTAACATTTTCTGGATTTAATCTTCACAGATTTTTTTTTTTTTAGAAGGTAATTTCGGTACTAGGGTGAGATTGCTAAACACAAAAAGGAAAAGAACCAAAGCTAAACTCCCCTCCTCCTTCTGCATTTTCTAAAGCTAATGTGAGGTATAGTAAAAAAAAAAAAAAAAGAGAAACAGTCAGATACAGTAACTATTTCTCTATAATAAGTTTTTGGATTTGTTCTTCACAGTGCAGATTTTTTTTTTTTTTTTAGAAGATAATTCTGGTCATTTAGTTAGACTGCTAAATACAAGAAGGAAAATTACTAAAGCAAAATTCCCCTCCTAATTTTGCATTTTCTATAACTAATATGTGTAAAAAGGGGGGGGGAAAGTATTTGTAAAAACAGAACTTGGAATTAAATTTGTTTATGTCACACTTCTTCTCGGATAGCACCAAGACCTAATACGGTTGGGTTGTGGTTCTGTAGCTTACAGCTGACCGGGATATTATTTACTAGAACTGTGATCAAATCCCAGCAGTCTTGGCACCAATGGAGCTTACAATCTAATGTTCACATATGCTCAATTCTGATAACACAGAGTATTAGGCTGTAAGCTGTAAGACGATCATGGGGAATTTTTTAGACAGTGGACTGACACTTTTATTGCCACTGTTGGAGGATTTGTCACATTTATTATTATTATTGTACAGGATTTATATAGTGCCAAATGTTTGCACAGCGCTGTACAAAATAAAGGCAGACAGTACAATTACAACACAGTACAGAAGGAGTAGGCATATACTCTGCCCCAGGACAATAGGATACTATGGGGTTGATTTACTAAAGGCAAATCCACTTTGCACTACAAGTGCACTTGGAAGTCCAGTCGCTGTAAATCTGAGGGGAAGATCTGAAATGAGGGGAAGCTCTGCTGATTTTATCATCCAATCATGTACAAGCTAAAATGCTGTTTATTTTCCTTGCATGTTCCCCTCGGATCTACAGTGACTGCACTTCCAAGTGCACTTGTAGTGCAAAGTGGATTTGCCTTTAGTAAATAACCCCCATGGAATCAGGGCTTTTTTTCATTGGGAACGTGGGGGGGGGGGCAGTTCTTGCACCACCAACACTAAATATATGTAATGGCAAGGGGTGCTGGGGGGTTTATTGTGCTGGCTTCTGGGGGATCTTTTGTTCCTGGAGGGGATCTATTTTTGCATGGTGGAGGTCTATCATTGTTGCTGGTGGGGAAACTTTTGTTGCTGGGGGGGTGGGGGGTGCTTATGTTGCTGGTGGGGTCAGTTGTTACTTTTGAGGGAGGGGGTCTATTGTTGCTGACTGTTTAGGATCTATTGTTGCTGGAGAGCATCTATTTTTGTGTGATAGTCTGTTGTTGCTGGGGAGGTCTATTGTTGCTGGTGGGGGAACTTTTGTTGTTGGTTGGGCTTATGTTGCAGGGGGGGGGGGTCAATTGTTACTGAAAGAGATCTACTATTGAGGGAGTGGTCTATTGTTGCTGGCTGTTGGAGGGTCTATTGATGCTGGGCTGATGTTGGGAAATCTGGTGTTGCTGCTGGGGTCTTTTGTTGTTGGGGTCCATTGTTGCTGCAGGAGATCTACTTTACTGCTTTTCTTGTTATTATTAACAATTACCACACAAATTGCCTATCACCACAAAATTATATTTGGTTCTGTATTCTCTAAAAGGGGTGGTACTGGAAGGTGGGTAGGGGGTGGAACCAAGGGATGTTGCTCAGAGGTGGGTAGGGGGCGGAGACAAGAAGTGACTCAGAAGGGGGGAGTTCCTGCACAAGTGCTGCTGACATTTAAGAAACAGACCCTCACCAGTCCAGGGGTCTAGTGCTTTCCTCACCCGCTTTTTGGCTGGTCTTCGGATCCCCAGTGCTGCCACCCTGGCTGTTTTCACAGCTGGCTCCCCACTACACATGCACAAGACTGCACTGTCAGATTGGTCCCACGGCTTCCTGGGACATGTGACGCATCCCAGGAGGTTGTGAGCAGGGGGAGCTGGGCGGGCCAGATTTACATAATTCTCGCCTAGGTGAGAACTGCATAAGTGAGGGTGGAAAAGGTACCTGCTCGCTCCCCTGCCCCTAAAAAAAAAAAAAAAAAACAATAGAAATATGATAGAAGAAGGGGGGAGAGGCAGAAGAAGAAAAAAAAGATGGAAAGGAAAAAATTTTTACAGTCTATTGCCGACTTTATTCCTCACTCCTGCAGGATCCCTTTCCCGCCAGTTCCCCCAAGCCTTTCTTCTTCTAAACTCAATCAGTCTCAGCTCTCCAATGTCATCACAGCTTTTTCTGCAATAAGTTTGAGGAAGCTGAGGGCCCTCCCACACCCCTGGAGCATTGGAGAGTGGTGGCTGCTGGGGGAGTAAGGTATAAGTATTTTTACCTTGTTCATCGCTCCCTAGACCAGGCATTCTCAGCCAGTGTTCCATAGAACCTTTAGGTTCCTCCAGAGGTTGCTAAGGCTTTCTTGAGCTGTGACTGATCGATCTCCTATTCGATAATGCCAGCATAGTTCCAGGGCCAAAGGCAGTATGGTATGCCACAGCATGAACCATCATGAACCTGTCTGCAAGGGTAACATTTTATTTATTTATAAGCTTTGCACATCCCCTGAGGAAGCTATTTATAAGCTTTGCACATCCCCTGAGGAAGCCAATAGCGAAACATGTCGGGCTAATGTGCAACGTCTCCTCTGTGAACCTTGATTTTTCTGTTTAACACATGACCACCAAACATCTGTAATTTTATATGTTTAAATGTTTTCTAAGCATGTTACTAAATAAAATTATTTTCTATTTTAATTGATAGAAGAAACTTTTTGTCTTTATGTACCTGGCACCGTAAAAATCCCCCCAATCTCTCACTGTTTTTTCCATTTTATTTATTTATTTCAGGTACTTATATAGCGCTGTCAATTCACGCAGCACTTTGTACATACTGTATATTGTACATTCACATCAGTCTCTGCCCTAAAGGAGCTTACAATCTAAGGTCCCTACCTCACAATAATACATACTGTACACATATTAGGGCCAATTTAGACAGGATCCAATTAACCTACCAGCATGTATTTGGAGTGTGGGAGGAAACCCACACAGGCACATGGAGAACATGCAAACAACAGGCAGGCAGTGTTGTGGTTGGCTAACCACTTAGCCACTGTAACCACTACTGTGAGGGTTGCATTCTTCTCACTGACCACCAATGTAAGAGGCATTCTTCCGACTGACCATCAATGTAAGAAGCTTTTTTCCCACTGACCACCAATGTAAGAAGCTTTTTTCCCACTGACCACCAATGTAAGAGGCATTCTTCTCATTGACCACCAATGTAAGAGGCATTCTTCCGACTGACTATCAATGTAAGAAGCTTTTTTCCGACTGACCATCATTGTAAGAAGCTTTTTTCCCACTGACCACCAATGTAAGGAGCATTCTTCTCATTGACCATCAATATAAGGGTAATTTTTCCCACTAACCACCAATGTAAGGGGGACTTTCCCACTGACCACCAAAGTAAGGCGCATTCTTCCCACTGACCTCCAATGTACGGAACATTTTTCCGACTGGCCACCAATGTAAGGAACATTCTTCCCACTGATCACCAATCTAAGGAACATTCTTCCCACTGACCACCAATGTAAGGGACATTCTTCCCGCTGACCACCAAAGTAAGGGACATTTTTCCCATTGACCTCCAGTGTAAGGGACATTTTTTCCACTGGCCACCAATGTAAGGAGCCTTCATCTCACTTACTCCTAATGTATTGGTTTTAGCAGGAGTTCTCAGACATGTGAATTATTGTAAAGGGTTCTTCTGGGGTAAAGAGGTTGAGAAAGGCTAGACAAAGCAAACATGTAACCCTTGTACAGCTGGGAAAGCTCCACTGTAAGGTGGATCTTAAGGGGAGCTGGAGCTCAGTTTTATTGCAGAAACCCTACTCGTGTGTGTGTTCTTCTTCTAGAAACTAGAAGATGTTGTCACATGTGGTCCTACCTTTACTAAGTTGCTGGTCTTCTTATTTTTTGTGGAATCAAGGGGCTATAATGAAAGTGAAAATGACACCAAATGACTATGTGTTACAGGTATGAGCGTATGGGTTGGCTTTAAATCTGAAAATTCGCATTTGACCAAGATATTTGGGACCCACTGAGTTTCAATGTTACATTACTTTTGATTTTCTTGCATGCACTATTTATCAATGGGACTTACACTTCACCTGAGACTGAGAGTGCAGATTATTGGACCTGCCCTGATTTCGGGGAGAGGATTTGTGGCCTTCAGGTCGTTTTCCTCTCCCCAACCGAGGGTGTCTCTTCGGGAGAGTCCTCAACAAGTACTTGTAGAACCAGCTTTGGCAGGTTCCCTAGGAAGTGAGGTCCACCTTGCTTTGGCCTAGGTAGACCAGAGTACATGTAGCATACAACTAGCCCGAAAGGGATAAGTATGGCTCTGTGTTCAGGATAAAATCCACCTATAGACCATCGTGGCTCAGATACATGGAAATATACGTGATTCATGTACTATGCGGTTATTTTACATGTTTACAGCCATGTCCTGGTTGTCCAATATTTTAGAGTGACGACGTTGTCTCTTTAATATATTTTTAAACACAATTTTACGGTGCCTAGAAGGTATTTTTTTTTTTATCTTTATATTTTTTGCTTTAATGAAGTTTATTTGGCATATAAATACCATGGTTTGGTCCTCCATTTAACTACTTTCCCCTTTCCTGTTTCTTCTCCCAATTTTTGTTGAACTAATTACCTAAGTTGTGGAGGTACCCCGTCTATACTAGACGAATTGGTTTCTTTTTTGCCCCCAAAAAGTCAACAGTAGTTTTAGATCCATATTTTAAATTTGTTTTAGACCAGAGTACTGCCCCGAAGGGGGGCCTGGGTTTGAGGCCCTTCCTCTTTGGTGGTTGAACCATTATAGTACCCTTTGGTGCACTGTGAGTTCACAGACGTTCACTTTTTTGTTCACAGGGCTTGACAATCACCAAACCGTTTTTAAACAGTTCCGTTTAAAAAAAATCACAGTTGGCCAAGATATTATTTATGTGATCACTGTAGGTATGATTAATTATTTAGTGGTCATGGTGCTGCTCTATGAATTGAAAAGTGCTAATAATTTGACTGACACCATATACCAAAAACTGAAAGTAAACATGCAGTTTAGATATATCAAGTGCTATAAAAATATATATGACATCCAAACAAAATTCTCCAATAAAGTGACATGTGCTAGTTATTGTGCAACAAACATATAAACCATCAATTATAAATTGGGTTAAAAGCGAATGAAACATATAAACCATCAATAAGCTGAAGACAATTGATGATTGGTGGAAATCCAGTGTTGTAAATCGGTGTGTGAACAATCAAGTTCCTTTACCAATATGCATCCTTTCTATGTTAGTGACAAATGAAATGTACCTCCAAAGCGCTGGGTAATGTGCAAAATGACTGGTAAACCAAATAAATACACTCTAATCAATTAATCGGTTTAGAACTGGTGAACCCTGTATTTCAAATCGAATGAGCAAGTCCTGGTGATAATATTCAGTCCTTTTCATGCGTTGAAATAATATAAACCAACAACTAAATCAAAGTGACTGGTGCTCCACTCCATGCTCCTCTATGTCTACGCACTCACCAGAGAGTTCTCCCCTCAGGGGGGTATCACGCCTCCACAGCCACACTGCTGTATATAGGACACAGGTCTTTGCTAATGTATATCCTTGTTTCCTTACATCATCGGCCCCTTCACCTCAGTACATGTAGTTTATGCAAAAATAAAATGACATTCCATAGTGCAATATCGTTTTAACTCGTTTAATTTGTGTATAAACATACAATTTTGCACTTACATTGTTTAAAAAGTCAATAGACAGTATAAAACCAGGAAGTCCTGGATTCCCATGCATTCCATGCTCCAAACAGGAAATGACGCAATGACGCTGAAGCTCCGTCCTGTGCGTTTCGTCAGAGTGACTCAATCAGGAGCAGCCGCTGTGGAGGCGTGATACACCCCCCCCCCGCAGCCATTACCTAGGTGTATCCCCATATCTGACTATCTATAGGGGACCATTTGTACCCTCCGCTCTGCCCCTTGCTCCACCACATCCACATCTGTCTTCATAAGTACATATGGTTATATTCCATGCTTACAGCTCTATGTGAAGGTATATAATGTATAGTCTATATCAGTTTAAATTAATTTATTATGATTAAAAATGCCTGTGTTTACTTCTAACAGGGTATAGAACTAAAATGAACCCTTCGAGCTCCTGAAGAAGCGTTTCCCATAACGCAAAACATGTTGAGCACAGACTTATTCATCTACTTGGAGACATCCACCCCCTACCAGCCCTTGCTTTGTAACATTGAATACTAGGAGCCTGTGGTGCCCTATAAGTTGTGTTTGGTAATTGTTTGTAGTATATTGGAGGCTCCCTACCTTTACTAGAGGGGTGGTGCTACCATTGGTTAATACATTGTTCGGGTTTTTTCTAAATGTGTTTTTATGTATAAAATCGTTTGTATGTAATTTTTAATAAATGACTATGCACGTTTTAAAAATGTCTTATCATTAATACAGTGCCCATAAAGTCCCATATATTTTTGGATTTTTTTGTTCCCCCTGAGGGGAGAACTCTCTGGTGAGTGCGTAGACATAGGGGAGCACGGAGTGGAGCACCTGAACTTTGAAATATGTTTACAAGCGCGGATAAAAGGCACCAGTCACTTTGATTTAGTTGCTGATTTCAATTATTTCAACGCATGAAAAGGAATGAATATTATCACCAAGACTTGCTCATTCAAATATCGATTTGAAATACAAGGTTCACCAGTTATAAACTGATTAATTGATTATAGTGTATTTATTTGGTTTACCAGTCATTTTGCACATTAACCAGCACTTGTCTCTTTATTTGGAGATACATTTCATTGGTCACTTTTGTTTTTTGAGCCCGTGGCGTGTGAAACACACCCAAAAACTCCACCAAAAAAAAGTGCACACACAAAGAGTGACACAAAACGTGCAACGGATGTTGCGCGATCCTCCCTAGGAAGGACCTTACCCTGATCCCCCAGGGAGTTAGGCTCCAGACGGGGACTGAGGTACTCACTGGGCCCATCTGGCCGAAACCAGTTGGAACCCCTTTTTCTGGAAGGTCTGCCGAAACAGACCCACCCAAGTACTCGGTGGGGCTCCCCCGAAGGGAGACACCATGAGAGAGTGCGAACCAAGCCAAAAGGCCATGTTCCCCCGCTCCTAAGACTTTCAGGGTAGCCCGAGGACCCACACCCTACTAACCACACTGTGACAAAACGTGTAACAATCAAACAAAAGGATACAAAAAAGTGACAAACACAGGGGTAAATAAATAGAAAGTGGGAGAAGGACGTGGGAGAAGTGAAAAGTGGCCATTGTGCAGTACAATGACCGACATTGGTCACTAACATAACAAAAGGAGTGAGGTTCAAGAACTTGATTGTTCACACACCGATTTAAAACACTGGATTTCCACCAATCATCAATTGTCTTCAGCTTATTGATGGTTTATATGTTTCATTTACTTTTAACCTAATTTATAATTGATGGTTTATATGTTCATTGCACAATAACTAGCACCTGTAACTTTATTGGAGAATTTTGTTTGGATGTCATACTGTATATATTTTTATAGCACTTGATACATCTAAACTGCGTGTTTACCTTCAGTTTTTGGTATATGGTGTCAGTCAAATTTATTAGCACTTTTCAATTCATAGAGCAGCACCACGACCACTATATTTTTTTTCTATTGGACCCTACACATAGGTGTCTCAGTGGAGGCAGCAGCTCTCATTACAGCAAACACATCACCATCCACACGGAACACTCCCACTTTTATATGAATCATTATTTGCCTGGCAGCAGAATGCAGAAGAACTGAAGTTACAAAAGCAAAAACATTCCAGGCTGGTTACACAAGGGATTAAATTATAACGGTCATACAATCTAAAAATCCTGCGGGATAATTACCAAACACTGGACTAATAGTGGAGTTGCCAATAAAGACCGAACAGTTTTAAAGTGAAACCACATTAGCACACGCACTAGCCACATTTACTCATCTTACTTCTTAGCTATCTTCTGACTTATACCATTCCAGACGAAAATAAAGGTGAGGCGATGAATATGAATTTTTGGTAAATCAATCAGACTATAACAGGGTACGGTGGCTCTGGTGAGACTGCTGTCCACAAATTGAGACACTGTCGGGGAATTCCTGTTAGCCAGTGTTGGCGCCAGGTGGCCTATTTAAGGGATGCTCTAGCTAAGTGTTGGTGCTGATTGGTCTACAGCTTATTCTCTGTTTTCTGACATGTGTCCTGCATCTGATTCCTCTTACTGACCCGGCTCTTCTGTTATCTGATCTTGGATCCTACTCTGTACAGCTGCCTCCCAGTTCCTGACCTTAGGCCCAAATATCGACCGGTATCTGCCGGTTCAACAGAAACCGACCAACATTCGGCCCATGTGTACACCAGCTTGTCCAACAGAATCCGGCTAAACGGCTGGCTTCTGTCAAGCGGGCATGCTGGAAAACCAACATCTGATCGCCATCTGATCAGCGCTGGTAGCCAATGGCTGTGAGTAGGGTTGTCCTGATGCCGATACTATTATCGGTATCGGTCTCGATACCAAGTATTTGCAGGAGTACTTGTACTCGTGGAAATGCTCCCGATGCCTAGTCCAATACCTGGACACTCAGGAACAATCTGTGCGGCGGCGGGGAAGTTATAATCACTGATCTCCCTGTGTGGTGGAGTGGAGAAGAGGAGAATCACACAGGGAGATTGGTGATTATAACTTCCCCTCCGCCACACCGATTGTTCCTTTGTGTCCCCTGTATCCTCCTCCAGCTCCCCTCTGTGTCCTCCTCTGTGTTCCTCAGTGGGCTCCTCTGGTCCCCCCCCCCCCGTCCTCCTCTAGGCTCCCCCCCCCTGTTCTCCTCCAGTACCCCCTTCTCCTCCTCCGCTCCCCCTCCATGCGCTCCTCCGTACTAACATTGCATCGTTAGTACAGCGCACTCCTCCCGAACTACTTACTTTGTTTTTGTTCAGCCTGCTGGGTTGACCGAAAAAAGTGTGTACCAAGAATTATCCACGACTCTGATTCAGCTAATGGTTCTGCACCTGGTGGCCTGCTCACTGTTGACCCTGGCTATTTCTGTGTCTCCACTACTACTTTGATTTAGTTCCACACTCTTACCAAGTGCCAGCTTTGGATGCACCTAGAATCAGCTCCAGTCATCTATGCCTATTCCTGTCATCTGCTTGATGGGAACGCTGGTTGACTCTGCCCTTCTGAACTTACGTCTCAACCACAGTTCCCTCATAACTTCTGCTGGTTCCCCTTGTAGTGCTGCTGCTCCCTCGATGGACACAGGCCTGATGTTCTGCTGGATCTTCTGGGTCTGCATTTCCATTCCGAGGTTCTGCCATCCACATCTACTGGCCCTCGTGTCCCTCGGCACTGCCTGTTCTACTTCCAGAGGTCCTTGGGCTGGAGATACAAAAGAGGCCACCCTCATCATTTCAGTCTCCTATCAGGTAAGTGACAGCCACTATTTAGCAAAGGAATCAAGAATTGAGAACCCATGTATATACAATCTAGCAAGAGTGCCAAATGGAAGATCCAAGAGTCCAAAATAACAATATTGGTTCACAGCAAGATAACATAAAACAGCCAACAAGTTTCAGGGCCCAACAAACACCCCCTTCTTTAGGGCTACATAATAGACATGATGTGTCCAGGGGCGGACTGACCATTCGGGCACTCGAGCACTATGTGTGTATATTGTGTGTCTGTGTGTGTATACTGTATGTGTGTGTGTATACTGTGTGGCCCCATAATCTTCTATTGCCCGGGGGCCCAATAATCTTCTCCTATTGCCCGGGGGCCCCATAATCTCCTGTTGCCCGGGGGCCCCATGAGTTGTCAGTCCGCCCCTGGATGTGTCCATTTCGTAGCCCTGAAGAAGGGAGAGATTGTTGGGCCCCTGAAACACGTTGGATCTTTTATGTTATCTGCTTGAGAACCAATATTGCTATTAAACGATTTTGGACTTTCTCTTTGGCACTCATTATCATGTATTCACGCCATTCCGTGACAGCACTGATGGTGACATTTGGTCACTCAGGCACCAAGCACAGAAGTCGCATCAGCTTTAGATAAGAAGCAATTCTAATGTGGCTTTGATGAGATCTGATGAGAAACTTCATAGCAGCTATGCAGCAAACACAACCATGTGTATGGAGACGCCATTGGCGTTCCAGCTGCGTTGCAAACGGTGGAAGTGACGTACCATGCTCATGCCACCCTACCGGTTACGTCAGTACGCTCTGACATCATCAGCGGTCATGTGAACTGATACGTCACCTCCAATTATATACAGATCGGCCAGTTAAGGATATCCAATCTGGTTCAGTCCTTACTAGATAACTGCAAATGCGCATCACGCTTGTGTCACAATGCATTTACATCTGCCTATTTCTGAACACCGCGATCCATACAGAAAACATGCGCTCTGCCCAGGGGCGGATCTAGAGTCTAATCTCGGGAGGGGCACTGCCAGAAAATAAGTTTTTTTGCGAGCAATTTATCGGGGAAATGGCTGGTGTCGGCGCTTTAATCATCCCGACACCATGGTTAATATGGTATCAGGATGATTGAAGCGCATTATTTCTATTATTACATTCTTATATAAAATGAAATGGTTCAACTCACCACAATGCTGAATCAGTGAGAGCCCCCAGTGTGTCACCTGCCACACGTTGCAGATTGTCACTTGCCACGCCACCTGCCACACGTTGCGGATTGTCACTTGCCACGTCACCTGCCGCATGTTGCGGATTGTCACTTGCCACGTCGCCCGCCACAAGTTGCGGACTGTCACTTGCCACGTCACCTGTCATTTGTTGCCAATTGTCACTTGCTGTGTCACTTTCTTGCTATCAGAGGCGGAGGCCTGCAGTCAGTGTGAGTGACTGTGTGGAGTGTGGACAAGATGGAGGGAGGAGGTGCTGCAGCCGGGAGGGGCCAACAAACTCAGGGGCGGCAGCCTAGAAGGAAGATTGCTGGCTCTCTGCCACACAGTGCCACTACTCACTACTGCAGTCTGAGACTGCAGCAACAACTGTTCCCCTAGGCTCCTGAGTCTGAGACTCCGAGTCCGACATGAGTCACATGACTGACTCAATGACGTCACTCGTTGCTAGACACCAGGCACCCCAGGCGCTAGCAACGAGTGCAGGGTTGCCAAGCCAACTGCTCAGCTCAATCCACCTCCAGGCTCCTCCTGGTCCAGGCGCAGTGTAACACACTATAGTCTCTATCTCTGCGCCGCTGATCGGCTGATGAGACAGAGAGAGAGACTCGGGCATAGCAGCGCTGCAGCCTGCAAGTGACTGACAATCAAATCATGTCAGTCAGTGTGATATTTTGGGGGGGGGCAATTGCCCTGTTGCCCCCCCCCCCCTGCATCCGCCCCTGGCTCTGCCGCGCATTTTGGAAATGCACTGCAAACTACATTGCGCTTGTGTCGCCATAATGGCATCCTAACTGCGATTGGGGTGGAATAACCCACACAAAAGATTAGGCCTTGATTGAAAGCGATGTGGTTTGCCTTGTGAAGCGATTTTGTCTGACTCAAGTTGCATAAGAAGTTGCACTAATGTGTAGCGGGGCTAAAGGCAAATGAGAATGTGTAGCTGGTTGGGTGAACGTTAACATGTATTTGTTGATTTTCCCTACATAGGTTTAATTTCAATCTGAACTCCAAGTAACCAGCTAAAAAAATATATGGGGGATGTTTTACCTTGACAAAGGATTTGCAATTCTTCCCATCCACTTCCTAAATCAATACAGCTCTCCCTGCAGCACAGTCCTTTCTAGCAGGACACCAGCTTTCTCTCTACTGCATTTTTTCTTATGTATTGATGAATACAGAAATGCATTTATTTTTTGTAGAAGAGAAAAAAAAAAAGGTTGCTGTGGACATATGCCATTTGTCTTCTTCTTTTTTTTTTTTTACATAGTTTATGGGGTGAATGGGATAACAGTGCAAATAAGAACTTCACATAATAATAGATAACTAAAGGCAACATTGAAATCCTTGGCTCATCATCACAGTTTTTTTGTGTTAAATCCAAATAGCAAAACAAGTTAAAGTGGTTCTAAAGGCTCACGGTTTTTTACCTTCAGGTTAGAGCTGCACGATTAATCATTAAAATATCGCGATCTCGATTCACTCACAATCTTAATCCGGCATTTCCATGATTCATTGCAGAGCAGTTCCCCGCTCACAGCGGCCACTATCATTGGCCCTCTTATAACTCACCCCCCTCCCTTCCTGGCAAACTCTCACGAGAGAGAGAGAGAGAGAGCTGTGCATGATGTTATAATCCTAGGCTATTGACCGGACAAGAAACAGGAAGTGGGCTGTATAAGGTATTTACTGGCACACAAAAAAAAACAATGTTTTACTATCCAAAGTTAAAACAACAAGGGCAGAAGATTTATTAGATGGAAAGTTGAAAAAATGACTGAAGGCCCGCTTTAAAGACTAAGCCTTTTTCTAACACTTGTTGCTTACAATTTAAAATCATTATTTTTTGCAAGAAACCTAGCCCCAAACATTATATATATAATTTTAGCAGAGACCCTAGAGAATAAAATATCGATTGTTGCAATATTTTATGTCACATTGTATTTGCACATCGGTCTTTTAAAAGCAATTGTTTGGGAAAAAATACACTTCAATGAATTGTAAAAAAAAAGCTAAACAGTAAAGTTAGCCCATTTTTTTTTGTATTATGTGAAAGATGATGTTACGCCGAGAATCCTGATCTTTATTCTAAGAAAAAAATTGTGGTTCTCATTTTATCCAGAATCGTGCAGCTCTACTTCATGTTTTCTTTTTGTGAAGATAAAAAATCTCCTCTGTGCTTCGCCCCCCCCCCCCTAATACTTACGTGAGCCCATCTTGATCCAGCGATGTGCAACAAGAGCCTCGGCTCTCTGGGGTTTCTACTGTCTCATTGGCTGAGACAACAGCGGGAGCCATTGGCTGTCAATCACAGTCAGTAAGCCAATGAGGAGAGAGAGGGGGCAGGATGTGAATGGACACACAGAGCCGGAATACGAGCCTGCCTGGGTGCCCCCATAGCAAGCTACTTGCTCTGGGAGCACTCGGCAAGAGGGAGGGGCCAAGAGAGCCGGCGAGGGACCTGAGAAGAAGAGGATCAGGGCTGCTCTGTGCAAAACCACTACACAGAGCAGGTAAGTATAACATTTTTGTTATGAAAAAAAAAGGAAGCCTTTAATATCCCTTTAATCAAAGCAAAATTATTACATTATGGGGCTAATTCACTAAACCTCACTTTGCAAGGGAATTTTCCTTTACCTTAGTGAATGTGGTGAAAGTTTATTGGCAGAGAATACCCAACCACATACAAAGAAAAGCTGGCACGTGATTGGCTGATGGAAGTCAGCAGAGCTTCAACTTTTTCCCTGATCTACAGGGAAAATTTCCTTAGAAAATGAAAAATCGGTATGCCTTTAGTAAATTAACCTCAAAATGTCCATATGGCTGTAAATGTGAATGTGTCACTATAAATTTTGGCAAACAAACAGATAAAAACTTATATAAAGCTTCTGATTAACTGAGTACGCCTAGTACTTAGCATGACCAACCAACAAAACTGAACTATACATATATATATAAATATACTGTATATCATACAAATATACATCTAGTGGGTTTGCACTTTAGCATTCACATGCAATACAATTCAATCCATATTAGCAACAGTTTCGGGCAGCATGCACTTCATCAGGTCCCGCAAAAAAGCAAATCCATCATATGGATAAGTAAACATTGCAATAGATAGACAAATAGACTAGTAACTAACAACCATAAGCCATTCCATTATTATTGAACTCACAACATATGAGATATAATAAACACTAATTATAAAGCAAAAAAAGAAAGAAAACCTAAACAACTCCCCCGCCACACTAAGAGAAAAACACCCAGTACCCAAATGTATATAAAAACATACAAAACGTACAAGAGATCCAATTATTTAAATAAATCACTCATAAAAATAAATATAAATCCATATATATATATATATATATATATATATATATATATATATATACACACACACACACACAAGATTAGAAGGAGACCTTATGGACCGATGAATCAAAATGTGAGATCTTTGGTTGATCACGCAGGGTTTTTTTTTACAACGTTGAGTAGGTGAAAGGATGGTTCCTCAGTGAATGACACCAACTGTCAAACATGGAGGAGGAAGCGTGATGGTCTGGGGCTCTTTTGCTGGATCCAGAGTGGCACCCTGAATCAAAACTACTACAGTAGTATTTTGCAGCACCATGTGATACCCTCTGGAATACGTCTAGTTGGTCAGGGCAAGAGTGACCCAAAACATACCTCCAGGCTGTGTCAAAACTACCTTAGAAGAAAAGACTAAGACAGTAGGCTTTAAATCGTGGAATGGCCAGCACAGTCTCCAGACTAAAGCCCCGTACACATGCCAGGAGACATGAGCCAGTTCAATAAAAAACAGCCAACATTTGGCCTGTGTGTTTGGTAGCCGGTCCAGAAGAAGCCACCCGTTTGACCAGCTTCTGTCGGACTTGCATGCTGGAAAACCAGCAGCCGACCAACTCCCAAACAGCGCTTTCAGCCAATGGCTGAGAGCGCTGATCAGTGTGTTTTGGGCGGGAGGCGACCAGAACTGGGTTGAACGGAAAAAAACTCATAGTGTGTACCAGGCTTTAAGGTCCACCAAGCTAGTTTGGGATGAACTGGAAAGAAGGGTGAAAGCAAAGCAGTCTCCAAGCGCAACAAATTTGTGGGAACAGTGTATGGAAGAACTTTCCAAACAATATTTGATTTCCATTACAGAAAGAATGCCACAACTAGGTTTGGCTGTTATATCTGCAAAAAGTGGCACTTGGATGGGTCAAAAAGTTAGATTACATTTTGTTAAAGAAAACAATTCCATTATTTCTGTATAATGTCCAATTTTTTATTTGTTCTATGCTTTATTTTCAGAGTACATTGAGACATTAAATTGCAAGTATTTCAATAAAAACTGGAAAGTTGGCGGTGTTCTATACTTTTGACCGGTAGTGTGTGTGTATATATATATATAAATAAAACACCCTGGCACTTGTAGTCTCCATGGGTAGCCTGGGGGACAGGGTGACAACCCAAGTGCTCAGTTGACAATGAGCGGATGGATGATGGGAGTTTGTCCCTTCAGGAATTTTCATACGAAAATTCAGAATAGGCTGTCCAAAGTTGTATACACACTATACGAAAATCGTATGAAAATTCTTTCTTTCATTGTTTGCCTGATTTTCTTATAGTTTGTACGAGCCTTTACTCACAAACAAAAAGTTATTTGAAAATGGTTGTTTAAAAATTGCACAATTTGTCTGCTACCAATGAGGACCACCAATAACCTTGTGGCACTGGTCATTCAAGAAGCAAAAGTATTCGAATTAATCAGTAAATGTTGAGCACTGAGATGACATTGATGCCGCGTACACACGGTCGTACTTTTCGTCTACAAAAGTCCAACGGACGCTGACGGACTAAAGCTGGCTGGTAATCCGATCGTGTGTGGGCTTCTCCGGACTTTCAACTGACTTTTTTAGCCTCAAATCCGACGTACTTTAGATTTGAAACATGCTTCAAAACTTTACTTCGTAACTACGACGGACCCCGAAATCCGCTCGTCTGTGTGCTAGTCCGACGGACAAAAAGCCACGCTAGGGCACCTATTGGCTACTGGCTATGAACTTCCTTATTTTAGTCCGGTGTACGTCATCACGTACGAATCCGACCGACTTTTGTGTGGTCGTGTGTAGGCAAGTCCGTTCGTTAGAAAGTAGGCCGCAAGTCCGCCGCAAGTCCACCGAAAGTCTGCCGGAAGTCTGTCGGAAAGGCTGTCTGACTTTTGTAGACGAAAAGTACGACCGTGTGTACGCGGCATTACAATCGATCCCCATGCAGAAATATTCCTCCATGGAAAGAAGACCTACTAGTGTCTATGGCTGTACCTATTCTACAAATTTCTACATCCACTGCGCTCACTTTTACCTTTAAAGCACATGTAAACCTATATGACATTTTATAAAACTTTTGCTTGAAATCTAATTCAAATCAAATATGAACTATTACCCTTATCATGGAATCCTTAAAAAGTCAGAATAACGTTTTTTAAAATATTTTGAACCTCCAATGGCTTTATAGTTTGGGGTCAGCGAAGGAAAACCTATTTAGCATCAACAAGGCTTCTGTTGTAGAAGTAATATGTGGTTCAAGGGTCGAACGTCTACTACAATTCAGATGTGCAAAGCTGCTTCTGTAAAAATTACCTTTAAGACAAATGGTAGTGAAATCGCATTTTGTATTTGCATTGACTGTAAGTCATAAAGAAACCAACTGTTCTATGTCACCATCCATTTTGGGCTAAGGAGAGGCTGCTTATTGTTTGAAACATATGAAAGAAAACCTAACATGGCTGGAATATGAAAGCTATCATTGGGAACTTATTTTTGGTGGTGTACTCACCAGGATTGCCATCATTCACTCTTCACTAAAAACACATAGCTTACACGTGCATATCAGGCGGAGTAACAATGGACATGCCTGTCCAACAAAGCAAGGATCAAGACGAGTGATGTAGACCTTGCACCTTCAAAAAAACAGTATAATGGCATTTCCCAAATGTCTACCCTGTTACGCTCCTTTTAAGCTGGCCACACAAATTACATATCTTACAATAGAGAGCTTCAATCATGGTACCCCATCTGATAATTAATCAATTATAGGTAAGTATGGAAATAAACAATCTTTCAAGGTACCCAGCTTCATATATTTATAAAAACATGATTTTTATTCCATTTGGTAAAACGATGGAAGAACAAGACTAAAAGTGCACAAATAACACAAAGAGAACATATCTTACAATAGAAGGGTTCAATCATGGCACCCCATCTGATAATTTATCAATTATAGGCAACTATGGAAATGAACAGACTTTCAAGGTACCCAACTTTACACAAATATTTAAAAATAAAGATTTTTATTCCATTTGGTAAAATTATGGATGAACAAGATTAAACGTGCACAAATAACTCAAGAGGAACATATCTTATACTAGAGGGCTTCAGTCTTGGTACTCCATCTGATAATTATTCAATTATAGGCAAGTATAGAAATAAATTAACTTTCAAGGTACCCAACTTCACACAAATATTTATAAAAACATGATTTTTATTCCATTTGGTAAAATTATGGATGAAAAAGATTAAAAGTGCACAAATCAATCAAGTAGAACCCGTATATCACCACCACCTAGTTCAACACCATCATGATTTTTATTCCATTCATTAAAATTATGGATGAACAAGAAAAAAAGTGCACAAATCACCACAGAAGAATCCATATATCAACACCACCTAGTCGAACACCATCATGATTTTTGTTCGATTTATTAAAATTATGGATGTACAAGGTTAAAAGCGCACAAATCACCCAAGAAGAACCCGTATAACAACACCACCTAGTTCAACACCATCATGATTTTTATTCCATTCATTAAAATTATGGCTGATCAAGAATAAAAGTGCACAAATCACCCAAGAAGAATCCATATATCATCACTACCTCGTCCAACACGATCATGTTTTTTATTCCATTCATTAAAATGATGGATGAAGAACAACACAAGTCCACAAAACACGCAAGGAAAACCCCTATATGAACACCACCTAGTCCAACACCATTATGATTTTTATTCCATTCATAAAATTATGGATGAACAAGAATAAAAGTGCAAAAATCATGCAAGAAGAGAACATATACGATCACCACCTAGCCCAACAACATCATGATGGTGTTGGACTAAGCGGTGTTGATATATGGGTCCTTATAGGGTGATTTGTGCACTTTTATTGTTGTTCATTCATAATTTCAATGAAAAGAATAAAAATCATGTTTTTATAAATATTACTGTGAAGTTGGGCGACAAAAGGTAGATGGGAGAGAATTCTCAGATGTTTTTTGTTTTTAAATTTTTTTCTTAAGCAGCATACATATAATGTTTCCATAAAATGCAAAAAAAAAGGAAAACATGAAGAACATACAGCCAATGCAGACTTCATCTAATGATGCTATCAGAGTTTTATCTTGATTATTTCTACACTGCCCAGTTGTTACCCAAACATGTGTAAAATGCTGCCAGATATCAACTTAGGTTATGTTTACTGATGGCAAGTCAGTTGTGAGCATGTCCCCCCAGGATATAAACATTTGAAATCTAAAAATATATAGAATATTCTAAATTCCAATGAATGTCAGAAACTTGTACGTGTATTATTGTGGATGTTCTACAAAATATCAGGTCTAATGCTGGACAGAAATGGTTAGAATTTTGGCCAATTAATGCTGAATCTACCGATATTCAATCCATGGGTGGCCCTGCAAGCACCACCTGGCTCTAAAAATGTTGATTCAAAAATTGACGGAGCCTGAAAATTATTGGCCAATCAGATACAGTCACTGTTCAGCGGCGCAATTGTATTTATGCAACCACAGGTGCCGCAGTTGCTTTAATACAATGGGGATTCCATGTTGTTAGCATGGATGGGGACATCAAGTGATTTTCTTTCTGTCTCCTGCGGGCTGAACAGCCAAAAGTTTAACCAGCTATCCACTAACGTCCAAGTTTTCAGGACAAACCTTTAAGGTGTACCCCCTTCTTCAAGGTCCAAGCACTACATGGACCTTGAAGAAAGGGGTACAACCTGAAAGCTTGTCCTGAAAATTTGGATGTCAGTGCAAACAAAAAAAATATATATCGCGGGCAGTACCCAATTGTTTTTGTTGCAAGCTCACTAATATGGCTACAGTCACCTGATCAATCTTCACTCAACTTAAAAATCTAATTTTCTAGGTTTTTCGCAAACCTATGGGTGTTTACAAACAGTTTAGGTTGATTCAAGATTCAGGGAGGATCCAACTGAAATTTGACCAGCTGCACAACGGTAAGTACCAAAACAATTATGGACAATAGATAGAAATCTGAGATATCTTTGGAAATACATTTCCAACTTGTTAGATTATTCTCTCCATATGAAATGCTTAGGGTAATTAACCCAACAACCATTTAGACCAACAACCTTGAGCAGACAAAAACAACCATAGTGAATTAGCAAAAAATTTGGTAATGTTACTCAAATGGGAATTTTTTTTTTAGTTGCTGGGTTAATTTTGAAAAAGGGAGCCCATGGCTGAGATACTGGAGCGATCCTTTCATTCTATGAATGAAAGTAAAGGCCAGAGTAAAGGCCAAGAGATATCTACTACCAATGATCCAAAACAACAACTCACTATGCCAAAGTCCCATAACAGACTCGCCTGACATAAATTACTCTCGTACCATTTGTTTACAATTATTTAGGGTTTTAAATTTAAAAATATATATATATAATTTTCCAAAATACCTGCTCCTTTCTTTACCAGCCTCCCACATTTTTTTTATTGGTGGGTTAATTTAAAAAAAGAGCCCACAGCTGGGATACAGGAGCAATACTTTAATTGTATGAATGAAAGTAAAGGCCAGAGTAAAGGCCAAGAGATATCTACCACCAATGATCCAAAACAACAACTCACTATGCCAAAGTCATACAAGTCCAATAACACAATCGCCAGACATAAATTACTCTCGTAACATTTGTTTACAATTATTTAGGGTTTTAAATTTAAAAAAATATATATATAATTTTCTAAAATACCTGCTCCTTTCTTTACCAGCCTCATACATTTTTTTAGTTGATGGGTTGATTTTGATAAAGAGCCCATGGCTGAGATACTGGAGCGGTCTTTTAATTTTATGAATGAATGTAGAGGATAGAGTAAAGGCCAAGAGAGATCTACTACCAATGGTCCAAAACAACAACTCACTGTGCCAAAGTCATACAAGTCACATAACCGAATCGTCTGATTGAAATTACTCTAACCCAAATATTTGTTTACAATTATTTAGGGTTTTAATTTTTTTTTTTTTAATTTATAATTTTCCTAAATACCTGCTTATTTCCTTAACAGCCTCATATAAGATACCTTTTAAAACAGTCAAGTCATTTAAGCTATCTTTGGTTAAGTAGTCTCTTATTTGCATCTCTTTGTAATTTGTTGAGTAATCAATCCACTAGGCAAATTTTTGGACAATGCAATGAGAATTCGAGCATTACTAATGTTAATCAAGCAGCATGCTGGTATTGAACAGACAAAAACTACCATGGTGAATTAACAGAAAATTGGTAATGCAACTTTTTCTTTTTTTAGCTTGGTAGGTTAATTTTGAAAAAGAGCTGAGATACTGGAGCGATTTATTTCATTCTATGAAAAAAAAAAAAAAAAATCGGGGTGGTGAGAAAAAAAAAAAAAAAAAGAAAACTTTCCTGGTGCTTTATTATTAATAAAAATATGGCCACAAATTGCTGATTGGACTACATGCATGGGTTGCTGGTACAAAATTGGAGCAGGTGTACTGGCGGTAAAAGTAGAAAAAAAATAATAATTTAAAAAACACAAAAACAACAGTAGGATGCGCTAACTAATACTAATAAGTAATGGCAAAGGCCAACTTTTTGAGCATGCATTTCCCCATTATGCTTGCTTAGCATTAAAAAAAAATGCAGACACTGTGCTTAATCTGCAGATGATACACTGTACTGTGTTTGTTTATATAACTGTGATTTTTTTTTTTTTTTTTTGGGCGACAAGATATTTCAGCCCTCCTGGTGGCGAAACTGTGTCAAGCAAAACAGCGAGAGCCTGTGAATTGCGTGCCTTGGGCGTGCTATATTGTTTTGATATGACTAATGCATTGAATGTCATCTTTAGCTGTTAGATTTCCTTCGGGTGCTCTCAGCAAACTTATTATCCATACTTTGCCCTTACTGATTAGCTAGAAATGATATTTCGCTGCAGTCTTTAATTTTAACTCATTTCTTCCTGAGCTGATAATGTTTAGATGGGTTCCTTTTTTAACAAGCCCCAAGCACTAGTGAATTTTTTTTACTATTATATTTCATTAAATATGGGATTCATTGGGTTTTTTTTTAATGTATGAACTTACACACAGTTTATGATCTGGCAATTAGTTTTTCAGCGATTTTTGGAAATTTTTGTTTTTTTTAACAGGTATTTGTTTATTAAAATATTTAATAAAAATATCTTAAAATATAAGAATGGGGGGAAAACAAGCCTAGCAGATAACTTGTCATATTGATAAACTTTTGATCAAAAATGACTTGATAGACAACATAGTCTGCATAATGAATGCAGCCTTCCATAAATAATACTTTCGCCCTGTTTACGTGCTACCTAAAAGACAGATAAAGTACATTATAATAGTAGCTGTGATACAACATCCCTAAAAAAGAAAAATGACAGTTTATAATATTTATATAAGTTTGAAGGATGGCAAGCAGCCATGACTAATTTGAAATTGTCCCACCGCTAACACTTGTATGCAAAACCAAGGTTCCAAAATATTAAATATTTTCCATAATAAATAAGAGTTCACCAAAACAGTGCAAAAATTAATATTTTTAGTGGTATCGTGACTTAAACAAGACTATTTTGATACAAACACAAAGTTCACAGAACTATGTTTTAAATAGCAATTTTTATTTTTGTAATTTTTATTTTGCAGGTATCAGGCGCACCTTTAAAACTATTGCCACGCATAGCTTAATGCTGTTATAAGGCAATGCAATAACTACTTTTTTTAAAAAGTTTGAATTACTTAAAGTTTTTTTTTTTTTATTCATGTTACGCCGCTATTAAAAATTAAATACAAAATACTGTTTCTGTCAAAACTAAAAATTAAGTGCAACCTTGATAACTGCGTTAATGGTTTACATTTTTTAAAAATAATTTTCTCAGTTGTTCAAAGTAATAAATACACGCTAACTTTCAAAAGTATGTTAATGTGCTTTTGCGTTGTATGCAGCCATATTTTTTGCTTAAAAATTATTTATTTTAAATACATAATCATGCATGGGTATATATATATATATATATATATATATATATATATATATATATATATACTTCAAGCATGTCATTTATGCCAGGAATAAAAAAAAAGTTTAATAACGTAATTTACCATGTAAGAATACTGCATGAGAAAGAGTTGAAACAATGGTATTTATATGTTTCCCTTCAAAATGCTCCACCCCCCCCCCCCCCCAAAGAATATATTTATTTGTGAAACATGTAATCTAGCAACAATTGCAATTGCAACAATGCACAATTGTTGACTTGAGTTAGGTGGGCCCACCATTTTGTTGTTGAGTGGGGCGCTGTGCAGCAAAATGGTGGATGTCGGCACTCATCCTTCATCCAATTAAGAAATGCCATAAGGGTTTCCCATCTTAATTTGTTTTGTACGTTTCCCCCCCCCCCAAAGGTCAGTAGTATGATGTCAATACGGGCAATTTACGCCGACAATCGCTAAAGAACACCAACTCAATGACACTAAATACAATTTTTGTGCAATCAAGTACTGAATATACCATTTGCCATACCATGTCCCTAGTTAAGTGTTGAACGTGACTCATTACTTTAGGTAAAATTTTTCAGATGCACTCGGCACCCTGGACCTCTTATTTAGAAAAAAAAAAAATTTGGATCGATAACCAAATCCATGTATGCGTATATGGTATCTAGTATACGTGTATGACTGTATGGAGTCATTTCTATTTACACAACTATCTTCAAACATTTTGATACAGCCCCACTAAATAATCACAAAAATGTCGACGTTCCTGTTTTCTACGCTTGGAACTTGGCGCTTTTGGGATTTATTTAAAACAAAAATGAGAATATTTTAATACAACGATAACTTAAATATAGCATTACTAGTAGTAGTACTTCCACAATGTTAATGTAATAGTATACAGTTTGGCGTTATCAAAAATCCTAGTTATCAACACGAATCTGAATTAATTATGGACTGGGCTGCCCAACGCTACTTTCAGTTGACTTCCTTACACTTAATTAAAGAGCGTGACTAATTAGAAAGCTGTAACAACTAGTTAGTACAATACTTACTGAGTGTCACATGATCAAATTATTTTACTACACAGCCAATCCCCCCACTACCACCTCCACCACCACCCCTTCCATAAATACTAAAGGGTAAAAGAATGGTCAATAGGCTTAGTCAACATGGCTTGAAAAAGGGCTCCCATTTTTTTTTTTTTCCATATATATTTTCCTTTTAAACTGTAAAATGGACACTGTACGCAAATGGCAAGCTGTTATTACGAAGCATTCATCATGGCATCTAAGGCCGCCTCGCTCTGTTGTTGAACTTAGGCTGACCTCTATACACCGCAAGGTATGTGAGGCAGATGGTGACACCCACAGTTAACGGAGATGCAAATCCTTTCCTGAGCATTCTCGACAGCAAAACAGTTGCCTAAATTTCTCCACGTTTTTTTTATTAGCGGGATAGGCATTTATGTTAACATCCTTCATTAATGTTGAGTAGTTATAATGGGGGGTCACATGATGCAGCAAACACTTAAGTTGCAGTAAAGGGGACTTGCCTAGCCCATGGTGAAAGCCACCATCAATAGATAAAACCACCACAAACATCTGTGTACCAAAAGGTACCTATTACCAGCATCCCGGGGGCTATCATCCCAGACCTTGCCCTCCCCAGACAATTCCTTTTCAAAGCCCAAATCTGTAAAAAAAATTCTAATAATCTCCAGCCTTCCACGTCATTTATTTTCTCTTGTTTTGTGCCCTGACAAAAAGAAGAAGAAAAAAAAAATAAGTGTTTGAGACGTGTCGCTCGACAAGAGCTCTGAATCTTCTGGCGTTTCATCAGCAATTGTTTGCAAAATTACAACCTTCCCAAGGCAGTCTGCTTGTGTACATTGTCGAAAGAATCCACCAAGCAAAGCATTATGGCTGTCAATCTAAATTTTCTGTACTAAGGAACCTGTACAAAGGCTTCTGCCATTACCAGTCTTATGATTCTCTACCAACTGAAAAACCTCCATTAGGAAGGAGAAAAGACGTACATTTGTGGCCAGACAATATTAAGGCTTTGCACTAAACATAGACTTTTAGAGAGAGGTGTTGTCAAGAAAGATGGTTATGGAATCAGTTTGGGAAGATGTGCGTTTATCTTAATGCAAGGGTTTCATGAATAAAGGAGGGGGGAGATAAGGCAAGAGCTAGACTTTTTGTAAGCAAAGGGATTTTTAAAAAAAATGCATTAGACATATTTTCCTTTTCGATTGTCCGAGCATTTAATCTTTTACTCTACGGGTGTATAATAGATTGTGATTGCCTGTTTATTTATCAATGTAGCTATCGATGTCAAGCATGCCATGTATATGTTAAGTCATATCTACAAACTCCTATTGGTAGACATACATTCACACATTAAATAAAAATAACTTGACACATTGTACACATATTTATCAATTACATTACAGAGTATTTAGCTTCATTAAATGGCATAAAAAATACAACACAATAACAATTACCAAATTCTTGATTAAAAAAAAAGCCTTTAGCACTTCACAATCATCAACAATTTTTGGGTTGGGTAAAAAGTTGAGATCAATTCTAATCTAGAATACACAATAAGAAACTATGGTTTGCTGATGCGAGTGAAGACTCAGGCTATAAGCAATTGAATAAAAAAGCCTTCAACACTCCACAATTGTCAACAATTTTTGAAGTTCGAGGTCAATTCTAATTTCAAATACTTAATAAAAAAAACTATGGCTTGCTGATGCAGCCCAAGACTCGGGCTATAACCAATAGAATAAAAAAACCTTCAACACTTCACAATGGTCAACAGTTTTTGAAGTTTGAGATCAATTCTAATTTAGAATACTTAATAATAGAAAAAAAAAAAACCTATGGCTTGCTAAAACAGCCCAAGATTCAGGCTATAGCCAGTACAATAAAAAGGGCCTTCAACACTTCACAATTGTCAACAATTTTTGAAGATGGAGATCCACTGTAATTTTGAATGCTTAATATAAAAAAAACTATGGCTTGCTGATGCAGACCAAGACTCAGGCTATAACCAATAGAATAAAAAAGGCCTTCAACACTTCACAATCCTCAACAAATTTTGAACATGGAGATCCAGTCTAATTTCAAATACTTAATACAAAAAAAAAACTTTGGCTTGCTGATAAAGCCCAAGACTCGGGCTATAGCCAATACAATAATAAAGGCCTTCAACACTTCACAATTGTCATCAAATTTTGGTTAGTTGGTAAAAGTTTGAGATCAATTCAATTCTAGAATACTCAGTAAATCCGATGCTTTGCTGATGCAGCCCAAGACTCAGGCTTTAACTCATACAATATAAATGCCTGTGGATAAAACACATTACATAATGCTAACTCGTGAGCAGTCCTTACTCATAAAACCCATTCCGTATTTGTTCTTGTATCATCAAATCAGCTGTCACTTGCATAATGGAGTTTAGAATCAGTTGTTTTTGTTTTTTAATAGACCTATTATCATTTACGCTTCGAAAATATTAGAAAAACTCTATCAGGATAAGAGCCTTCCTGAGATGGAAGTGTACAAAAAATATGTTTGTTGTGTATGAAAAGAGAGGTGCAGTATGAGCTGCCTGGAGCCTGGAGTAAGTGTTATTGATTTTAAAGCAAGTGCTGAGATTATTGCTCTGAAACGCTGCAGGAGCAAAACCTGACTCAGTGACTGTTCACTACTCTGTTTACAGTTTGTGTATGAAGCCTGCGAGCGTGAGTCCTGTGACACAAGGCCTTGTTCTGTTTGTTGTCCCTAATTGTTGGAACAATAAAGTTATGGCTATCTACATTTAAAAAAAAAAAAAGAAAAAACAAAAGCAACCGGTACAGAGAGAATGCCAGAAATTTAGCAAAAAAAAAAATCGAAAACCCAAAATAATAACTCTAAGTAGGGACAGTAGAGCGGTGACGACAGGGGACTTGGTGAAGCAGTTTCTAAATATAACCACAGCTACAACGTATTACTGATCGCCTCGTCACCCAGCAAGCTCATCCTTCGTGCACGGTAAAGCTCTTCACTGATATGCACGATAACATTCGCACTCGCAAATAAGGCTGCACTAGGGCAATACGTGGAGTGGAATTCTCCCAAGCTTACTGCTTGTAGATGAGAAAGTAGAAGCCAGCCTTCGTTCATGCAACTTATGCATATTTCATGCCTTGTACAGTCACGTAAGCAGTTATAGGTTTTCTATATTTTCGTTCACCAGGAAGGTCTAGATGCCAGATGGGAACAATGACAGACATTGTGCTGTGCGAGGAGGTCACCATAGCTCCTAGTTGGCTTGTTTGTTTTTGAGGTCTAAGTAGGGAACGATGGCAAGCACTCTACCACGGCGCGGACACTAGAGGAAATGTTAAGACATTTTTATCGTTACTACAATCATGTAACTTCCACATGAACGCTATGACAAGCAGAGATGCACCTGCAGCTAGGAGGTTTCTCTGCTCTGATAACATATTGCTATTGGCTCGTTAATTAAAGCGATTGGTGCATAAGAGAGAAAAACAGAGGCCCCCTCGCAGCCGGAAGGATAAGGTTGTATGCTTTCGCTCACCCATCTCTCGCAAGCCTCCATTCATCTCTCGTCCTTCTCTGCCATCCCATTCCCTTCGTTTTGCCCCCCTCCCTCGTTAAATCCTTACCTCTGACCAGGATCCGTCGACAGTAATCAGCTTCTCCTGCAGACTGGGTGTCCTGAGTTTCCTCTTTGGACGATCCCGGGCTAGAGGTGGAGGTCACAGGAATGTCCTTTATGCTATGGCCTCGTAGGGAGCACTCCAGATCTGCTCTGCTTCCCTTGTCTCTGAGTCGCTCCGTGCACGACGTGGCTGACTTGCCACACAGAGGGCTCCTCTCTTCGGACACTCCATCGCCCATACTAGTGGCCTGATCAAACATCAGGCGAAGCCCCCCCTTTAACCCCTAGGTTTGCCCCCTCCCCGTCAACACCAGTTTGAGAAAGCTGATCCAAAAAAAAAAAGCAGAAACAAACAAACCACGAGTCACTCAGG